>RYYW01001450.1:0-50636 GCA_013621005.1 Aeschynomene evenia | reverse complement strand
CGGCTGAGTCACCGGGCCGCGCTGGTCAGCCCGCCACGCTGGCGGGTGCGTGCACCTCGACTGCACCGGCGTCGGCGATCGCCCGTTTGCCGCGCACCGTCAGGTCGCTGATGAAGCTGAACTGGTCGCGCAGGTCAAACGGATAGGCCTTGACCTGGTAGCGGGTGCCCAGCGGCGTCTGCGCCAGCATCACCAGCACCGGCTTGTCGTATTCCAGGTAGGCGCTGGTCAGCGCCACGTCGCGCAGCGCGGTGCGCACGCGCGCGGCGTCGTGATCGGGATGCAGGTAGAACGAGGCCACGCACATCAGCGTGCGGGCACCATCGTTGGAGTTGGAAATGTTGCTTTTCCAGATCTTGTCGTGCGGAATGTGGACGATGTCATCGTTGGCCGTGCAGATCTCGATGGCCCGCATGCCGACGGCGCGCACCTCGCCGTAGTCGCCGTCGATCCGCACCCAGTCGCCGGGGCGATAGGGGCGCTCCACGATGGCCACGATGCCGGCGATCAGGCTGCTGACGTAGTCCTTGAACGCGAAGCCCAGGGCCACCCCCATGGCGCCTGAGATGACCAGGAAATTCTGGAACGTGACGTTGAACACAATGGGGATCACCCACAGGATCGCCACCACCAGCAGCAGCATGCGGATGATGGGCACGGCGCCCAGCAGGTACAGCCGCAGCTGGCTGGGGCCACGCTCGGCCAGGTAGGGAAACAGCCGGCTGGTCAGCACGATGGCCAGCCAGGTGCCGCCCAGGATCAGCCCGATCTCGGTGAAGCTGATGTCCTGCAGGTCATAGATGAGCTGGGTGGCCTTCTGCTGGCCGTCTGCGATGGCTGCCATGGTCACATCTCCCCCACCGGAAAGCCGGCCGCCTGCAGCGAACGCCGAACGCGAGGGTAGGCTGCAGGGCACACCCGGTACAGCCGCGCATCGCGGCTGATGAACCCGGCAGCCAGCAGGGCGGGCAGCACATCGGCCTCGCCGGTCGAGGGCAGCACGGCGTCGAGCTCGGCCGCAGTCAGGGATTCGTGAACCAGCAGCGCTGCAACACCAGCAGCGCCTGGTCCTCGTGGTGGCGGGGCATGCGCGGGTCGTCAACATCGGTGACCCACACGGTCCGCACGTCGTGCGCGGTGGCGCGCAGCGCACGTTCGGGCAGGTCGTCAGACGCCGTGCGCAGGCGCAGGCTGGCGCGCCACAGCGCACCGGCCACCCAGGGAATGCCGAAGCTGCGCGCCGCCAACTGTTGCAGGTGGCTGCTGACCAGCGCGCCGTGCCGGTCCACGGCCAGCACGTCCTCGCCGGTGCTGGCCAGGCGAAACGTCACCGGCCGCCCGGCGTCATCGGCCGTGTGCTGGCCGAACCAATTCCTGAGCTGGTCAGCATCGAACGCGGCGAGGGTCTCGGGTCGTGGCAGCAAGACGTCGGCCCCGACTGCCTTGACCAGAAATCGCCAGCTCCAGCTGTTGCAGGCGATCAGGCAACGGCGCTCCTGCGCCGCCAATTGCGCCAGCAAGGCACGCACGGCGCGCAGGCCGTCCCGCTGGCGCAGGAACCAGTGTTCCAGGCGCGGGATCACCAGCAGGCCCTCGCCGCCCATGTCGGGCAGCTGGTCGGCCAGCGGGCCCGTAATTTCGTGGCGTTGCGCGCCTCCAGCACCGTGTGGCCAGCCTGGCGCGCCCAGGTGTCGACCACCCCCGGTGGTCGCCCGGTGGCACCACCAGCACCCGCAGCCAGCTCTCGGGCGCCGGCTGGTGCAGCCAGGCGTCCAGCTCGCCGTTGAGCGCATGGCGCAGCAGGTCGGGCGACGGAATGGTGACTTCGTCCAGGCATGCGAGCGAGGCCCGTTCGAGGCCGGCCTGCTGCAGCACCGGCCCGCTGCTGCCACCGCCGAGCGTGCGCCGGATGCGCTTCCAGGCGCGGCGAACCGTGTGCTCGGTGGGCATGGACGGTGCCGTGTACCGATGCAGCGAAATGAGCGGGGTCACGGATGCGGGCTCCGGCTGGACAAGCGGTGTTGGGTCATGGGGCAGGCCAGAAGGCGGAGCGGGCGCAGGCGCGGTGGTCGGGGGCGGCGGCACGGTCCTTCCACCGGTCAGCGTGCGAGCACCCGCCCCGGTTCATGATGCCCTGGGGGTCCAGCGCCTGCTTGATGGCGCGCATCATCGACAGGGCCACGGGCGACTGGTACTTTTCCAGTTTGTCGGCCTTCAGTTCGCCAATGCCGTGTTCCGCCGAGAACGAGCCGCCGAATGATGCGACGGCTTCGTACACCAGGTGGTTGACCTGGGCCTCGTGGTCGCGCAGGAAGGCCTTGGGATCGCCCTCGGCCGGGGCCTGCACGTTGTAGTGCAGGTTGCCGTCGCCCAGGTGGCCGAAGTTGACCAGGCGCACGCCCGGAATCTCCCGCTGCAGCACGGCGTCGGTGTGCGCGACGAAAGCGGGGATGCGTGAGATGGCCACCGAGATGTCGTGCTTGATGTTCAGGCCTTCCTCGGCCTGCGCCAGCGGAATGCTCTCGCGGATGTGCCACAGCTGGTGGGCTTGGGTGAGGTTCTCGGCCACCACGGCGTCGCTCACGCAGCCGGCTTCGAAAGCGGCTTCCAGCAAGGCTTCGAAACGGGCGCGGGCATGGTCTTCAGACTCGCTGTCAGAGTTCTCGAGCAGTACGCACCAGGGAGCTGCCGCGTCCCCCAGGAACGGCACACGCAACTGCGGCATGTGCTTGCCTACCAGGCTCAGTGCAAACTGGCCCATGACCTCGAAGCCGGTCAGGCCCGCCCCCAGGCGCTGGTGGGCCAGGCCCAGCAGCGCCACCGCCTGTTCCATGGAGGGCACGGCGGCCCACGCCGTCAGCCGCGCCGCAGGCTGGGGGTAGAGCTTGAGCGTGGCGGCGGGTGATGATGCCCAGCGTGCCCTCGCTGCCGATAAACAGGTCGCGCAGGTCGTAGCCGGTGTTGTCTTTGCGCAGGCCTTTCAGGCCATCCCACACCTCGCCTTGCGGCGTGACCACTTCTAGCCCCAGGCACAGGTCGCGCGCATTGCCATAGCGCACCACCTGCGTGCCGCCGGCATTGGTGCCCAGGTTGCCGCCGATGGTGCAACTGCCCTCGGCCGCCAGCGAGAGCGGAAACAGCACGCCGGCATTGCGCGCGGCTTCCTGCAGGTTCTGCAGGATGCAGCCGGCCTCCACCGTCATGGTCAGGTTGTCGGTGTCGATGGTGCGCACGGCATGCATGCGGGTCAGGCTCAGCACGATTTGCGTGCCACTGTCGTCGGGCGTGGAGCCCACGGCCAGCCCGGTGTTGCCACCCTGCGGCACGATGGCCGTGCCGTTGGCAGCGCAGGCCCGGACCACGGCTGCCACTTCGGCCGTGCTGGCCGGGCGCACCACGGCCAGCGCCTTGCCCCGCACGCGGCGGCGCCAGTCCTGCTCCCAGGCCGTGAGGTCGCCTTCATGCAGCACGTGGTTGGCGCCGACGAAGGAGCGCAGCGTGTCGAGCAGGGTGGGGGAGTCAGTCATCGTGAAATCCTTGCAGATCGGTCTGGCAGGCGGCACCGGCGCAGGCAGGGGGCAGCCCTTGCGCCGGATTCAGGAGGCCGCGGCAGGGCTGGCGGGCGGATCGGCCGCGTCAGCCGCCGCGCGCGCATTGCGCTGGCGCAGCCGCACATGCAGCGTGCACGCGGTGAACAGCACCAGGCAAAGCGCCACTTCGACCCAGGCCAGCCACTGCGACGGCGGCTTGTCGCTCCAGCCCCGCACCACGCCCTCGGTGAAGTACAGCCAGATCACCAGGCTGACCCACCGGTAGGTGTACATGCGGTTCTTCAGGATGCCGGCCAGCGGAATGCACAGCGGGAGCGCCTTGAGCGCCAGCCACGAGCCGCCGGGGCGCAGCGGCGCCAGCGCCAGTTCCCAGGCCAGGCACAGCGCGATCAGCGCGATCAGGGTGGCGGTGGCCACCCAGCGGGTGGCGGCAACGGCGCGGTCGGTGGCAGGAGGGGATGCAATCATTGGGTGGCATCATATCGACCATGTCCTATTCCCTACAGTCCGTGGCGCAGCGCGCGGAGTCGCTGATGAGCGACCTGTCGCACTTCCCGTGGAAAACCACGGCGCTGACGCTGCGCGAGCGTTTCCGCGAGGACCATCTGGGCCTGACCGCCAGCAGCCTGACGTTCACCACCGTGCTGGCGCTGGTGCCGTTTTTCACCGTCGCGCTGGCGGTGTTCACCGCGTTTCCGATCTTCGGCAAGGTGCAGGATGTGTTGCAGGCCTGGCTGGTCGACAGCCTCGTGCCCGACAGCATCTCGCGGCAGGTGTTGGGTTACCTGACCCAGTTTGCCGCCAAGGCCAGCAGCCTGGGCGTGGCCGGCTTCAGCATTCTGCTGATCACCGCGCTGGCATTGATATTGACCATTGACCGCACACTCAACAACATCTGGCGGGTGCCGCGGCTGCGGCCGCTGGGCCAGCGGGTGTTGATTTACTGGGCCGCCATCACGCTGGGGCCGCTGCTGCTGGGCGCCAGCCTGGCGATCACCTCGTACGTGATGTCGGCGTCGGGCGGGCTGGTCAAGGCGCTACCCGACAGCGTGCGCCTGCTGTTCGACTCCATCCAGTTCCTGGTGCTGGCCGCCGGTATGACGGCGCTGTACCACTACGTGCCCAATACGCCGGTGAAGTGGCAGCATGCCTGGGCGGGTGGGTTGTTTGTGGCGCTGGGGATTGAGCTGGCCAAGAAGGTTTTGGCGCTGTACCTGGGATCGGTGCCGACGTATTCCGTGGTTTATGGCACCTTCGCCACGCTGCCCATCCTACTGGTGTGGATCTACGTGGCCTGGGTCATCGTGCTGCTGGGGGCGGTGGTGACGGCCTACCTGCCCAGCCTGCTGGTCGGGGTGGCCCGCCGGGGCACGGTGGCGGGCTGGAGCTTTCAGCTGGCGGTGGAGGTTCTGCAGGAACTGCACCGGGCCCGGCGCCATGCCCGCAAGGGCCTGCGCATGGGGCAGCTGGTGGCCAAGATCCGGGTGGATGCGCTGCAGCTTGAGCCCGTGCTGGGCGCGCTGACCGCGCTGGACTGGGTGGCGCAGATCGGCGATGCCGAGGCCAGTGCCTCCGACGTGCCCGAGCTGCGCTATGTGCTGCTGGCCGACCCTGCCAACACCCGGCTGGAGCCGCTGATCGAGCGCCTGCTGCTGCACCGCACCGACGCGCTGGCGCCGCTGTGGGACCACGCGGGCATTGGTGCGCTGCATCTGTCTGATCTGCTACCGGAAGAATAGCAACAAACCGATGATGGCCTTGCGGTAGCGGTGATTTTTGATTTGGAAATTGCGCTCAGAACGGGATCTTGCCCGTCCAGATGTCCTTGTTTAGGGTAACCCCGATTTTCCGTATTTTTACGACAGATACGCTTGTGTCGTTGTTCTCTTTGGCTATCTTGCAATCGAACTCAGTGAAAGCGTGTTGTGTTCCACCATGTACGCTGGCCGAATCAAACCTACATGGATTCCCAGGGATTCCAGGGACTTGCGCACATCCCCTTCGTGCTTCGCAGTGACGGCAGCTACCACATCGAGGCTTCCCGCTATCTGAGAGCGAGGGCGACCCTTGATTGGCCGCCAGAACTCGACGGCAAACGCTTCTTCCAGGGCGGGAGATTTCCAACAGTTCAGTCACGAGCCACACAGGCGCAAGCGCTCTCAAATTTCCTTGAGTGGTGTGACTATCAAGACCTCGCCTGGCAAAAGATTGAATACGAAGCCGATCTGATTAATAGGTACCAGCGGCAAATGTTTCAAGGGCTTTGGTCAACCCAGGGCAGCCCCTTGAAAACCCGGACGGTAAATGCAAGGGTGGACGAAGCTTGCCGCTTTTTATCTTATTGCGCGGCCGTAGGCTTTCGCCAGCCTTTCAAAGTACCTTTGGGTAAGCCCATCCGGCAGAAGACACACTTTGCGGAAAGTGAATCTCGCCCAGGGCGTGTTAGACCTGATCCTGGCGTATTGCGTTGTCCAGACAAGCAGCAGGTCTCTAAGTGGTTGGCGACAGTTGAAGTAGAGCGTGGTGTCACGAAGGCACTTATGGCAGAAACTATTCTCGAAACCGGAATTCGCCGAGAAGAATGTGTTCAATGGCGTATTGATACATTACCCATTGATCCTAATAAGTGGCATCGCGTTGGCAACTTTGTTCGAGTGCAAATAAAATTTGGGACCAAGGGCGCAAAGAGGCCTGAGGGCAGCGAAGACGTAGGTCCTGCTCGGCATATTTTGATTCCACTCGGGCTTGCTCAAAAGCTCCACGCTTATCGGGATCCTCAGCGGGTTAAGAATTGGGCTAAGCGGGTGAAGGCAGAGTTGGACCCTGCAGCCAGAAAGGCTTTGATCCAAGCTGGCTCAAAGAGGTGAATCGCCCCGGTTTTCGAGGAGGCTCAACACTCTGAGAGGATTGAGCCATGAAGAAGTCGAACAAGTTCTCACCCGAGGTGCGTGAGCGGGCGGTGAGGATGGTGCAGGAGCACCGTGCGGAGTACCCGTCGTTGTGGGCCGCCATCGAGTCCATCGCCCCCAAGATTGGCTGTGTGCCGCAGACCTTGAACGAATGGGTCAAGCGCGCAGAAGTAGATGCTGGCGTGCGTGAAGGCGTCACGACCAACGAGGCCCAGCGGGTCAAGGAACTGGAGCGCGAGGTCAAGGAACTGCGTCGGGCCAATGAGATATTGAAGCTGGCCAGCGCGTTTTTCGCCCAGGCGGAGCTCGACCGCCGGCTCAAGTCCTGAAGGACTTCATCGACAAGCATCGCGATACCTTCGGGGTCGAGCCGCTCTGCAAGGTCTTGCAGATTGCCCCGTCGGCTTATCGAAGACATGCTGCGCTGCTGCGCGAGCCACACAAACGCTGCGCTCGGGCTCTGCGCGACGAGCTGCTGATGCCGCAAATTCAGCGCGTCTGGGCGGCCAACATGCAGGTCTATGGCGCTGACAAGGTGTGGCGCCAACTGGGGCGCGAAGGCGTGAGCGTTGCGCGCTGCACGGTCGAGCGCCTGATGCGCAAGCTGGGGCTGAGCGGCGTGATGCGTGGCAAGGTCGTGCGTACAACTGTCGGTGATGCCAAGGCGCCATGCCCGCTGGACCGGGTCAACCGGCAGTTCCGGGCGCAGCGGCCGAACCAGTTATGGGTCAGCGACTTTACCTATGTCTCGACGTGGCAGGGCTGGCTGTATGTGGCCTTCGTCGTTGACGTGTTTGCCCGTCGCATTGTGGGTTGGCGCGTGAGCAGTTCGATGCGCACTGACTTCGTACTCGATGCTCTGGAACAGGCCCTGTACGCCCGACAGCCTGAACGCGACGGCAGTCTGGTCTGTCACTCCGACAGAGGGTCTCAATACGTCAGCATTCGCTACACGGAGCGGCTGGCCGAGGCCGGCATTGAGCCGTCCGTGGGCAGCAAGGGCGACAGCTATGACAACGCCTTGGCCGAGACTATCAACGGGCTCTACAAGGCCGAGTTGATTCATCGTCGCGCGCCATGGAAGACCAAGGAGGCGGTGGAGTTTGCAACCCTGGAATGGGTGTCGTGGTTCAACCACCATCGCCTGCTCGAACCCATCGGCTACATACCGCCGGCAGAGGCTGAGGCAAACTACTACCGGCAACTCGCCAATCAGGCCGCCACGATGACGGACTGACTTAAACCAAATAGCCTCCGCGAATCCCGGGCGATTCAAACGGGAACATTACGCTGAATACGCTTGCGCGCCTGGCACACGGACTGGATTGCGAAGTGCGCTATGTGTTTGTTCCTAGGACCAGCTTGGTGGAACAGGTCCTAAGGCGTACCCACGAAGTAGCAAGAATTCCGATGCCGCCAGTTCTCAACACGACCGACGTTCAGACTGAAGCGCAACGGCTGATAGCTTTGTCCACCGCCCTCGCCCAAGTTAGCAAGAGGGGGCTCTGGTAGCTGCGTTTGGGGTTTTCTCGGCCTGCTTTGGGTTTGTGCAACAAAACCAATTCAATCGGCGCCAGAAATCATGGCCACCAATCGGGCTTGAGCGTATGCGGCACATCGATTTCATCCAACACTAGTTCAGCCTCGCCGACCAAGCTTGCGAAGAGACTTCATACGACGGATGCGCGCGCGAACTCATGTTGACCACGGGCGGCGGCCGTGGCAGCGTTCAGACGGCATCATCGTCGAAATATCCCGCAGGTGAAGGATTTCTGTGAATCTCTAGTCTTAGTCGTGACGTGAAAATATACGTCTCTTAATGAATGGATGTACATCACCCAGTCGCCCATGAAGCTGTAGAACGGCCGCTTGAAGCTGGCGGGCTTGTTCTTCTCGAAGCCGAAGTGCCCGATCCAGGCGAATCCGTAGCCGCACAGCAGGCCCGCCAGCAGGTACAGCGGCTGGCCGGTGGCGACCAGCATGGCCAGGCACGCCAGGCTGAGTGTGGAGCCGACAAAGTGCAGCCGGCGGCAGGTGCGGTTGCTGTGCTCGGACAGGTAGAAGGGGTAAAACTCCGCAAAGCTCTTGCAGGCCTTGGGGTCGGTGGCGCTGAGTTCCATCGGTGTCTCCTGATGTGTGGCGGGGGCCCGCTCAGGTGCGGGCTCTGGTGCGTCGAATCAGTGTACGCCCGGCACCACGGCGGCGAAAGCCATCCCCGCGACAGGCTGAACCGGTGAATGCCCCGCGGCGAGCCGCAGGGCATCGTGAGCGTCAGCAGGCCAGAAAATCGCGAATCGCGAACAGCGTTTCCTCGGGCGCCTCGGTCATCTGGTTGTGCCCCACCGGCAGCGTGGCCACTTCCACGCGGCGGCCCGCCGCCCGCGCGGCGGCGATCAGCCCCTGCGCCGCGCGGGGTGGCGTCATCTGGTCGTGTGCGCCCAGCGCGAACAGCACCGGGCAGGTGATCTGCGCCATTGCGGCCTCGCCACCCGCATACCGGTCGCAGGCCTCGAAGCCCCGGCGAAACACGTTCACCGCCGGGTTGCTGCGCAGCACCTTGCGCCCCAGCGCCATGCCCGCCCGAACACCCACGTGCCCGGGCCGAGCGCCGACGGCGGTGCGGCCAGCGTGCTGCGCGAGAACACGTTGACCATGCGCATGGCCTTCTCCGGCTCGTGCTCGGACGCCTCGATCAGCGCGGGCGAGACTTTCATCGGCGATGCCGTGCCCACCAGCACCAGGTGGCTGATGCGGTCCTTCAGCCGGGCGGCGGCTTCCATCGCGATCAACGAGCCCCAGCTGTGGCCTACCAGCGCGGCACGTTGTGCGCCCACGGCATCGAGCAGGTCGGCAATGCACTGCGCGCCTTGCTCCACGCTGGCCGGCGCGTCGCCGCCGCTGCGGCAGTGGCCGGGCAGGTCGATGGCCAGCACGTTCCAGCCGTGATTGGCCATGTAGCGGCTTTGCAGCGCCCACACGCTGTGGTCGTTGAGCACGCCGTGGATGAACACGACGGTGGGCTTGGCGGCGTCGAATGGCTTGCCGCCGGTGTAGCAGTAAAGGGGGGCGCCCTGGACGGTCACATGCATGGTCAGGACTCCCACCGGGCCGCCCCAAGGGAGGCCTGCGCCCCCTTGGGGGGCAGCGAATACACGAAGTGATGAGCGTGGGGGTTCATGGTTTTACCGCTTTCTCGGCTGCGCGCAGCGCCCGCTTGAGGTCGTCGATCAGGTCGTCGGCATCTTCGAGCCCGATCGACAGGCGGATCGTGCCCTGGCTGATGCCTGCACCGGCCAGTGCCTCGTCGGACATGCGGAAATGCGTGGTGCTGGCCGGGTGGATCACCAGGCTGCGGCAGTCGCCCACGTTGGCCAGGTGGCTGAACACCTGAAGCGTCTCGATGAACTTCTTGCCCTGTTCGCGGTTGCCCTTGAGGTCAAAACTGAACACCGAGCCCGCACCGCGCGGCAGCAGCTGGCGCGCCAGTGCGTGGCTCGGGTGCGACTCCAGCAGCGGGTGGCCCACCCGTGCGACGAAGGGGTGGGCGGCCAGGAACTGCACCACCTTCTCGGTGTTGCGCATGTGGCGCTCCATGCGCAGCGGCAGCGTCTCGATGCCCTGCAGGATCAGCCACGCGGTGTGCGGGCTCATGCAGGCGCCGAAGTCGCGCAGGCCTTCGCGCCGCGCGCGCAGCAGGAAGGCGCCCACGGTGCTCTCCTCGGTGAATACCATGTTGTGAAAGCCGTCGTAGGCCTGCGTCAGCTCGGTGAAGCGCCCCGCAGTGCGCGGGCCGTCCCAGTCGAAGCTGCCGCCATCCACCACAATGCCGCCCACCACCGTGCCGTGGCCCGACAGGAACTTGGTGGCCGAGTGGTACACCAGGTCGGCGCCGTGCTCGAAGGGCTTCATCAGCCAGGGGGAGGTGAGGGTGGAATCCACCAGTAGCGGCACGCCGGCCTCGTGGGCGATCGCCGACACGGTGGGGATGTCCAGCACGTCCAGCCCCGGGTTGCCCACCGTCTCGCCAAACAGCAGCTTGGTGTTGGGCCGAACGGCAGCGCGCCAGCCGTCGATGTCGCCCGGCTGAACGAAGGTGGTCTCGATGCCGAAGCGCGACAGCGTGTAGTGCAGCAGGTTCTGCGAGCCGCCATACAGCGCCGTGCTGGCCACGATGTGGCTGCCCGCGCCCATCAGCGTGGCAATCGCCAGGTGCAGGGCGGCCTGGCCGCTGGCGGTGGCGATGGCGCCCACGCCGCCTTCGAGCGCGGCCACCCGCTGCTCGAGCACCGCATTGGTCGGATTGCTGATGCGGCTGTACACGTGTCCGCCGCGCTCCAGGTTGAACAGCGATGCCGCGTGGTCGCTGGACTCGAACACGAACGAGGTGGTCAGGTGGATGGGCACGGCGCGCGCGCCAGTGGCCGGGTCGGGGCTGGCGCCCGCGTGCAGCGCCAGCGTGTCAAAGCCAGGGTCGGAGTAGCCAGGCATTGGATGTCTCCCATGTTGTCATTGCAGGCGGGCATTGTGGGCTATATTTGCCCGAGCCATCCTGCTACGCCACCTGGCGCACCCCGGAAAAGAGATCACCATGAAAGTCAGCGACATCCTTCGCGTCAAGGGCAACACCCTGTACACCGCCACGCCCGACGAGCCCCTGGCCTCCGCCGTGAACGTGATGGCCGAGAAGGACATCGGTTCACTGGTGATCATGGAGCACGGCGATCTGGTGGGCATGCTCACCTTCCGCGAGGTGATCCAGGCCATCGTGAAGAACGGGGGCTCGGTCGGCTCCATGCTGGTGCGCAAGGCCATGGACGACGCACCCCTGACCTGCACGCTGGAAACCGACATGGACGAAGTGCGCCGCATGATGCTGGACCGCCACGCGCGCTACATGCCGGTGATGGACCGCAAGATGCTGATGGGCGTGGTCAGTTTCTACGATGTGGCCAAGGCCGTGGTGGACAGCCAGAACTTCGAGAACAAGATGCTCAAGGCCTACATCCGCGACTGGCCCGAAGACGAAGCGCCCCGCAGCTGACGCCAGCCCGGCATTCGCGCGGGCAACCTCCCTCAGCCGGCGGCGGCCCCCACCGGCGACTGCATCCACTGCACCAGGGCCTGGGCCGACATGGGCCGGGCAAACGCATAGCCCTGCATCACCGGGCATCCCTGCGCGCGCAGCCAGTCGGCCTGTTCTGCCGTCTCCACACCTTCGGCGACCACGCCCACGCCCAGGCTCTGGGCAATGCTCAGCACCGACAGGGTCAGCGCCCGGGCCGCGTCACTGGACTCCAGGTCCTGCACGAATGCGCGGTCCAGCTTGAGTTCGGCGATCGGCAGGCGGTGCAGGTAGCTCAGGCTGGAATAGCCCGTGCCGAAGTCGTCCAGCGACAGGCGAAAGCCCCGGCGGTGCAGCGATTCGATATTGGCCAGCGTGGTGGGGCGCTGGTCCATCATCACGCTTTCGGTGATCTCGAGCAGCAGATCCTGTGGCGCCAGGCCATGCTGTTGCAGCGTCTGCGCCACCTGTTCCGCGAAGCCGGCCTGCACGAAGCTGCGTCCGGACAGGTTGATGGCCACCGTGGGGACGGTGTGTCCGGCCGCCCGCCACGCGCGCAGCTGCCCGCACGCTTCGTCCAGCAGCCAGCGCGTCAGCTCATGGATCAGGCCGGTTTCCTCGGCCAGCGGGATGAACCGGTCCGGCCCAATGCTGCCCAGGGTCGCGTGCTGCCACCGGGCCAGCGCCTCCACGCCGTGCAGCCGGGCGGTATCGGTGCTGATCACCTGGGGCTGGTAGTGCAACGTCAGCGTCCGCGCCTGCAGCGCCTCGCGCAGTGCGCGTTCCAGCGCCACCCGCTCCTGCGCCTGGCGGTTGAGCTCCGCACTGAACAGCTGCAGGCCATGCAGCTGTTCGCTCTTGGACTGGTACATCGCCTGGTCGGCGTGGCGCAGCAGGGTATCGATCGTGTTGCCGTCGTCGGGATACATCGCGATGCCGATGCTGGCGCTGGGGACGTTGAGCTGTCCGTGGATCATCAGGGGCTCGGCCAGCGCCTGCAGCATGCGCCGCGCCAGCTGGATGGCCTGGTCCGTTGAGCAGCCCGACAGCATCAGCACAAACTCGTCGCCCGACAGGCGGCCGATCAGGTCGACCGGCCGGATGCATTGCGTCAGGCGTTCGGCCACGGCGCACAGCAGCGCGTCGCCCGCCGCATGGCCCTGCGTGTCGTTGACCTGCTTGAACCGGTCCAGGTCGACGAACACCAGGGCGCCGGTGTCCTGCTCGCGGCGCAGGGCCTGCAGCGTGCGCTCGGCATTGGTGCGGAACATCACCCGGTTGGGCAGGCCGGTCAGCACGTCGAAATACGCCAGCTGCTGGATGCGCTGGCGGCTGGTGTCGCGCTCGATGGCGAGTGCACACAGATGCAGGTCCACACGTTCCGGTTGGTTGGGGCGCTTGCGACTCCCGAAGTAGAAGGCAAACGTGCCCACCACCTGGCCCTGGTGGTCGAAGATCGGACTGGACCAGCATGCCCGCAGGCCGGTGTCGGCGAACAGGTGGTGGTAGTCCGCCCACAGGGGGTCGGTGAAGATGTCGGTGACGACCACGGGCCTGCCGTGGAACGCCGCCGTTCCGCACGACCCCGCCTTGGGCCCGATGGGCAGCCCGTCCAGGGCCGCACTGACCGGGGGTGGCAATCGCGGTGCAGCCAGCGTGCGCAGGCGGCCCGCGCGGTCGACCGACAGGATGGTTGCCGTGACCTCGGGCGCAATGTGCTCGACTTCTCGGCAGACCTGGGTCATCAGGTCCGACAGCGGGAGTTCCGACACAATGGACTGGAGCACCCGCTTTTGCAGCTCTTCCAGCATCTTGGTGTCGGTGATGTCCGTCATCATGGTGATGCTGCCGCCCGGCCCCCGCTGCGGGTATCCGAGCGATTGACCACCATCCACACCCAGCGGGCCTGACCGGAGCGGCTGTACATCAGCGTCTGGCCCTGGAACATGCCACGGTCATCGAGCGCCGAGCGCACATGCACCAACAGGTCGGGGTCGGAGTGCGGCCCCAGCAATACCTCGTTGGGGCGGCGGCCCAGGACCTCGTCCGGGCGGTAGCCCAGCAAGCGCGTAAAGCCGTCGTTGACATAGACCAGTCGCAGATCCTCGTTGGTGATCAGGATGGCGTTGTCGCTGGCGTGCAGGGCTTGGTGCAGCGGGCCAGTGGCCAGCAGACTGGCGCTCGGCGCCGGGCTCGCGCCGCCCGCCAGGGCGGAATCCGGTGTGGGCGCAGGAGCGGGGGAGGCGCAGGAAGGGGTGGACATGCGGGACCGATGTTCGTAACAACATGCTAACCACGGATGCGCGGGTTGCCAAATCAGGGGCATTGGCGGCGCGTACGTGTCCGGGTCCCGCCGGCATGTGCGTGGTGGTGGGGCAGTGCTCGGGGATAATCCCGCCCATGAGCGGCAATACCTTCGGCACCTTATTCGCAGTCACCAATTTTGGTGAATCCCACGGCCCGGCCATTGGCTGCGTGATTGACGGGTGTCCGCCCGGCATGGCGTTGACCGAAGCCGACATCCAGGCCGACCTGGACCGGCGCCGCCCCGGTACCAGCCGCCATGTGACCCAGCGCAACGAGCCGGACGCAGTGGAGATCCTGTCGGGGGTGTACGAGGGCAAGACCACCGGCACGCCCATCGGCCTGCTGATCCGCAACACCGATCAGCGCAGCAAGGACTACAGCAACATCGCCGAGAGCTTTCGCCCCGGGCACGCCGACTACACCTACTGGCACAAGTACGGCATCCGCGATCCGCGCGGCGGCGGCCGGTCGTCGGCACGGCTGACGGCGCCCACGGTGGCGGCGGGCGCGGTGGCCCGCAAGTGGCTGGCCCAGCACCATGGCGTGCTGATCCGGGCGTGCATGACGCAGCTGGGTGAGCTGGAAATCCCGTTCGAGGACTGGAGCCATGTGCCGAACAACCCGTTTTTGCCCCCATGGCCGATGTCGCGCGCTACGAGGACTACATGGACGCCCTGCGCAAGGCGGGCGACTCGTGCGGTGCCCGCATCCGCGTGCAGGCCACCGGCGTGCCGGTGGGACTCGGTGAGCCGCTGTACGACAAGCTCGATGCCGACATCGCCTACGCGATGATGGGGCTCAACGCGGTCAAGGGCGTGGAGATCGGCGCCGGATTTGCCAGCGTGGCCCAGCGCGGCACCACGCACGGGGATTCCATGCACCCGCAGGGCTTTCGCACCAACAATGCGGGCGGCGTGCTCGGCGGCATCAGCACCGGGCAGGATGTGGAGGTCAGCATCGCGATCAAGCCCACCAGCTCCATCATCAGTCCCCGCGAGTCCATCGACGTGCACGGCAACAGCACCGAGGTCATCACCAAGGGCCGTCACGACCCCTGCGTGGGCATCCGCGCGGCGCCCATCGCCGAGGCGCTGCTGGCGCTGGTGCTGATGGACCATGCGCTGCGGCATCGCGCGCAGTGTGGCGACGTGGCGCAACCGGCGCCGCCGATCCAGGCGTCGTTCCTGTAAGCCCGCCGGGCCCTGCGCGGGAACTCAGCCGGACGCCAGCGGCATGCCACGCTCTGTTGCGCCAGCCCCGCCCTGCAGTCCGCGTGCCACCGCATTCGCCGGCAAGACCGGAACCGGTTGGCGCCAGCGCCTGGCGTCCGGCGTGCTGGCCGTGGTGGCCGGTCTGCTGGTGGCTGCATGCAGCCAGCCGGCGCGCGAGCTGCCGGCGCAGCCCACGATCGACATCACGCTGCTGGGCTTCAACGACCTGCACGGGCATCTGGAGCCGCCGCAGCAGACGGTGCGCGTGCCCGGCCCGGGCGGCGTGGTGGCTGCGCCTGCGGGCGGCATGGCCTACCTGGCCAGTGCCATCGCGGCGCTGAAGGCGCGCAATCCGCACCATGCGGTGGTGTCCGCTGGCGATCTGGTGGGGGCGTCCCCGCTGCTGTCGGCGCTGTTCCTGGACGAGCCCACCATCGAGGCGGTCAACCGCATGGGCATCGACTTCAACGCGGTGGGCAACCACGAGTTCGATCGCGGCTGGCGCGAACTGCTGCGGCTGCAGCAGGGTGGGTGTGAGCAGCACACCGTCCGCACGCCGTGCATGGTCAGCCGTCCGTTTGCGGGCGCGCAGTTCGGTTTTCTAGCCGCCAACACGCTGTGGGCCGATGGCCAGACGCTGCTGCCCGCCACCGGGCTGAAGCGCTTCACCCAGCATGGGTGACGGTCACCGTCGGGTTCATCGGCCTGACGCTGCGGGCCACGCCCACCATGGTCATGCCGTCCGGCGTGGCGGGGCTGCATTTTGCCGACGAGGCCGATACGGCCAATGCCTGGGTGCCGCGCCTGCGCGCCCAGGGGGCGGACGTGATCGTGGTGGTCATCCACGAGGGCGGGCGCACCGAGGGCGCCATCGGCGAAACCAGCTGCCGGGGCTTGAGCGGCGACATCGTGCCCATCCTGGAGCGACTCGATCCCGCCGTCGACGTCGTGATCTCGGGCCACACCACCAGGCCTATGTATGCGATTACGGCAGCGTGAACCCGGGGCGGCCGTTTTTGCTGACCAGTGCCGGGCAGTACGGCACGCTGCTCACCGACATCACGCTGCGGGTGGACCTGCGCAGCCGCCGCGTGCACAAGCAGGCGCGCAACGTGGTGGTGCAGGGCGAGGCGGGCGCGCTGGGCGCAGCGGTGCAGGGGCCGGTGCCCCCGGTGGCAGCGCTGCAGGGGTTTGCGCCCGACCCCGGCGTCGCATCGCTCATTGCCACCTACCGCCGCGCGGCCGAGCCGCTGGCGACGCGGCCGGTGGGGCAGGCCCGCGGGCCGGTGCGCCGCCAGCCGGCCCCATCGCGCGAGAGCGCACTGGGCAATTTGGTCGCTGACGCGCAACTGGCGGCCATGCGGGCGCGCAGGCGGGCGGGGCGCAGCTGTCGTTCATGAACCCGGGCGGGCTGCGTGCCGACCTGGTGCCGGAAGCCGACGGCCAGCTGCGCTACGCCCAGCTGTTCAGCGTACAGCCGTTTGGCAACCAGCTGCTGGCGCGCACCTATACCGGCGCCCAGATCCGCGCGGTGCTGGAGCAGCAGTTCAACAGCGGCAGCAACACGGTGGAGCGCCCCCGGGTGCTGTCGGTCTCGCGTGGCTTCCGCTATGCGTACGACCTGCGCCGCCCGCCCGGCGAACGGGTGCTGCAGATGGAACTGGACGGCCGGCCGCTGACCGACGCCATGCCCGTACGCGTGGTGCTGAGCAACTACCTGGCCAGCGGGGCGACAATTTCTCGGTGTTCACCACCGGGGTGGACACCCGGGAAGGGCCGCTGGACGTGGACGCGCTGGAGGCCTACGTGCGGGCCCACAGCCCCGTGATGGCACCGGCCACCGACCGCATCGTCCGCATGGACCCCTGAACGCCGGTTCCGGCGGGCGGGATGTTGTCAGCGGCGGCGCAGCAGCGTCAGCCACCGCAAGGGATTGAAGCCCGTCACCAGGCTGGTGGCCACCAGCACCAGCAGCCCGCCCCAGACCATGCCCGGCCGAGCGCCTCGCCCAGGAACAGGTGGCCCCAGGCCACGCCGAACAGCGGGATCATGAAGGCCGAGCTCATCGCGGCCACGGGCGACACCTGGCTGAGCACCCGCAGGTTGAGCCAGTAGGCCAGGCCCGACGTGATGATGCCCATCACGGCTACGGCCGCCAGCGCGCCGGGGTGAACCGGGCCTGCGGCAGGCTCCACGCCGCGCCGGGCAGCAGCATCAGCAGCGCCATCGCATGGATGCCGGCGGCGATTGACAGCGGCGACATGCGGGTGGTGGCACGCTTCATCCAGGTGGTGGCAATGCCGTAGCAGGCCGAGGCCGCGATGCAGGCGATGGCGGCGGTGATCAGTGCCGGGGTGGGCTCCACCGGGCCCAGCTGCACGATCAGCGCCACGCCGCAGAACCCGCACAGGCAGCCCAGCCACTTGCGGGTGCTCAGGCTGTCTTCCTTCATCCAGGCCGCGACCAGCACGCCGAAGGGCACGGCCATGGTGTTGAGCAATGAGCTGTAGCCCGCGGGCAGGTGCAAGGCGGCCCATGCGTAGAGCAGGAACGGCGCCGCGACCGTCAGCGCCCCCAGGCCCGCCAACTCGCGCCAGTGGTGCCACGGCCAGGGCTCGCGCACCGACCGCATGATGGCCATCAGCGTGAGGGTGGCCAGTCCGATGCGCAGCGCGGCCATCACGTTGGGGCCCAGCACCGGGCTGGCAATGCGGATGAACAGGAACGATGCGCCCCACAGCGCAGACAGCAGGACGAGTTGCAGGAAATGGCGGCTCTTCACCGCAGCATTGTCGGGCACGCCGGCGCCGAGTTCGGGCCGTTCCCGCGGTGAAAATTCGATTGAAAAACGCCTTTACCGCAGGTCTGTATTGGATTTGTTGCTATCAAATCAATACTCGCGCGGGTGTGCCGCAGGTGACTGCACCGCAATGCGGGCGCACGCTGCCGGGCTATTTACGGACCTCGTCGACCATGGCACGGAAATCGTCGATGTCTTCGAAGCTGCGGTACACGCTGGCAAAGCGGATGTAGGCCACCTTGTCGAGCTTCTTGAGCTCGCGCATGACCAGTTCGCCGATGCGGCTGGACAGCACCTCGCGCTGGCCCAGGTTGAGCAGCTTTTCCTCGATGCGCTCGATGGCGGTGTCGATCTGCGTGGTGCTGACCGGGCGCTTGCGCAGCGCCAGGTTGAACGATGCCAGCAGCTTGCCGCGCTCGTATTCGATGCGGCGCCCGTCCTTCTTGACGATGGCCGGGAAGCTGACTTCCGGCCGCTCGTAGGTGGTGAAGCGCTTGTCGCAGGCGCCGCACTGGCGCCTGCGGCGAATGAAGTCCCCGTCTTCCGACACCCGGGTCTCCACCACCTGGGTTTCCTGGTGGCCGCAGAAGGGGCACTTCATGGCAGTGGTGCGGTGCGCAGCGCGGGCGCGCTCACGGTCAGCGGTAGACCGGGAAGCGCGCGGTCAGCGCGTTGACCTTGGCCCGCACTGCAGCGATGTTGGCCTCGTCACGCGGGTTGTCCAGCACGTCGGCGATCAGGTTGGCCGTGATGCGCGCTTCTTCGTCCTTGAAGCCGCGCGTGGTCATGGCGGGGGTGCCAATGCGCACACCGCTGGTCACCATCGGCTTTTCGGGGTCGTTGGAATCGCGTTCTTGTTGATCGTCATGTGGCGGCGCCCAGCACGGCTTCGGCTTCCTTGCCGGTGATGCCCTTGGGCCGAAGGTCGACCAGCATCACATGGCTTTGCGTGCCGCCACTGACGATGCGCAGGCCGCGCTGCGTCAGGGTCTCGGCGACCACCTGGGCGTTCTTCACCACCTGCTGCTGGTAGCTCTTGAACTCGGGCTGCAGCGCTTCCTTGAAGGCCACGGCCTTGGCCGCAATGACGTGCATCAGCGGGCCACCTTGCAGGCCGGGGAAGATGGCGCTGTTGATGGCCTTCTCGTGCTGGGCCTTCATCAGGATGATGCCGCCGCGCGGGCCGCGCAGGCTCTTGTGCGTGGTGCTGGTCACCACGTCCGCGTGCGGAACGGGGTTGGGGTACACGCCGGCGGCAATCAGGCCGGCGTAGTGCGCCATGTCGACCATGAAGATCGCGCCCACGTCGCGTGCCACGTTGGCAAAGCGTTCGAAGTCGATGTGCAGGCTGTAGGCCGAGGCACCGGCAATGATCAGCTTGGGCTTGGTCTCGTGCGCCTTCCTTTCCATCGCGTCGTAGTCGATGGCTTCGTTGGCATCGAGGCCGTACGACACCACGTTGAACCACTTGCCCGACATGTTGAGCGGCATGCCGTGGGTGAGGTGGCCGCCTTCGGCCAGGCTCATGCCCATGATGGTGTCGCCGGGCTTGAGGAAGGCCAGGAACACGGCCTCGTTGGCGGAGGCACCGCAGTGCGGCTGCACGTTGGCGGCGTCGGCGCCGAAGATTTGCTTGACCCGGTCGATCGCCAGCTGCTCGGCCACGTCCACGTGCTCGCAGCCACCGTAGTAGCGCTTGCCGGGGTAGCCTTCGGCGTATTTGTTGGTGAGCTGCGTGCCCTGGGCCCACATCACGGCGGGCGATGCGTAGTTCTCGCTGGCAATCAGCTCGATGTGGTGTTCCTGGCGGGCGTTTTCGGCCTGGATGGCGGCGAACAGCTCGGGTCGGTTTGCTCGACCAGAATATTGCGTTGGTACATATGGCAGTCCTATGAACTTATGTCCCTTGAAACAAGGGCTGCCCAGGCGAACGGCTGAACGCAGCGGGTTGTCAGGCCCGTGCGGCACGCTCCCCGGTGGTTCACAAGGGGCAGGCCCTCGTCGGTTTCCACGTCAGCGGCGGACTGCGGAGAGTCCTCGCCTATCGCCAGTCGCGTACCCTGCTAGTGTAGCTGACCTGTCTGCCGCACCAAAGGGGGCGGCAGGCCCGATCAGAGACCCGACAGCAGCGCCACCTTGTCGACAGCGGCCGCAGCGGGTGCCGGCGCAGGCGCGGGCTGTGCTGGAGCCTGGCTGGACAGCGTGGGCGGCGGGCTGGTCGGCATGCCGGTGCGGCCACCGGCCACCTGCTTGAGGCGGAAATGCTCGGCCAGCACCTTGGCCGCATAGACGCCGTCGTCGGGCAGGTTCGCTGCGCCCACATAATAGCGCAGGCCGCCCTCGAGCGAGCCGGCGCGGGCGATGCACTCCTGCAGCACCTTCACGCCGACGCGCAGGTTGGTCACCGGGTCAAAGGCGGCGAAGTGTCCGCCAAAGTTCTCATATTTGTCGGTGTGGACGCGGGTCATCACCTGCATCAGGCCCTGGGCGCCCACGGCACTCTGCGCAAACGGATTGAAGCTGGACTCGATGGCCATGATGGCCAGGATCAGGGTGGGGTCGATCTTGGCGCGCTCGCCGATCTCATAGGCCTCGGCCACCAGCACGCTCAGCGGCTCGGGCGCCACGCGGTATTTCTTGCTGAGCCAAAAGGCCACGGCTGCCTGTTCCTTGGGCAGGTCCTTCGGGTTGGCGGCGGTGGCGCGGTCGCTGGCCTCGGGCTCAATGGGCATGCCCAACATGGCCACCTGGCGCGCCTGCAGCCAGCCCATCAGCTTCTCTTCGCCGTTTTGGCGCAGGTCGGGCCGGGCGGTGAGTGCAATCGCGAGGATGGCGACAGTCAGCCCGATCAGGGCAAAGCTGTTGTGGGTAATTTCGAGAAAACCTTCGGTCACGTCGGCCGCGAAGGTTCGCACGCCGGAGATCAATCTTCCTGACGCTGTCATAGCTCTTCCTTTCTGTGGCGGACCGGTGAGTGCCCGCATCGGTCGTGTCGACGGATGCAAGGGTTCCGGCCCTGCCAGGATTGGTACGCCATCAAGTCGGGTCTGCTGCGCACCGGTGGTGCATCGCCCTGTTTTGACTTAGCCGGGTTCGGCAGCGAGTTGGGGTTTGTACTAGGCCTGATTTGGCGCTGGTGGATTCTAGAAGTTCACTTAATGCGCAGTCAACACTAACGAATCTTCCTGAAAGATTATAAAGTAATAACAAAACTGGACTTGTATCCAGTCTTTTGGGGGTTTCCGGGCGTGTCGGACGAACGGAGAGCCTCCAGGGCCCGGGTGGTCGCAGCAAATTCAATCGCCTGCCAGTCCGCCATTGAGAAGGCGATTTGTACGGCGCTGCCTTCTTTGTTAACGTTGCATTGCCTGCAGACGCACGGCATCGCCTGACCAAGCGAACTCCCCCGCCGACGGCACTCAGTGCCCAGGTGCAGCGGATGCAGCTTTGAAGGCAACCCTTGGAGGCAATACCTTGCCTCCGCGCAATGAGGACGTTGATCTCCGCATTGCGAACCGATGGCAAAGACCGTTGTGTCAGCCGTCAAGCCCCGCAGACCGTCAATTTGGTGGTCTGTCGGGCTTTCTGTTTTGTGCCCGCGGTCCGGGCGCTCCATGCGCCGACCCATACGGGATAATGCGCACACTTGCATGCGCGGCCCGGTCGGGCCATGTGATGCACTGGATGATGTCGAGCCCCGGGGTGAACGCGTTGCGCGCGTGGCCGGGCCGGTCCTCTGGCGGATGGAACCGGTCGTCGCTTCGGATGCTTTTCCGGACTGCGGGCTCACCCCGGCGGGCCGCGCAGGCGCCCGGTCGCCTTGCTTGCCGTTTGTCCATTGGATTCATGTTTCCCCTTTCTTTTCCGTAGAAAAATGTCCGACGTACCTGAAGTGAACCCGGCCTCGGCCAAGACCCACGAGTCGCATCCGCTGGATGCGCTGACCGGCGGGGCCTTCTCGGCCGCAACGTCCGGCGAGCGCGCGTCCCGCATCCGCGAATGGCTGCAGACGCAACCCGCGCACGATCAGCTGCAGGAGGTGTTCAAGGAGCTGAGCGGTCGTGACAAGGGCGCTGCCCGCGCGGTGCGCGAGCGGCTGGACGAGATCCGGCGCGCCAAGGGCCAGGAAGCCATCGCGGCTGAGTGGGCCGATAAGGCCCAGTCCCTGCTGTCAGCGCCCAAACTCAACATCGCCGATGCCCTGGCATGGCAGCGCGACGCCGCCAAGGCTGGCGCGCCCCTTTCGCGTGAGCCGTTGTCGCTGCTCAAGGCGCAGATTGCCGACCGCGTGAAAGTCATTGAGGATCTGCAGCACCGCGTGCAGGTGCAGCGCGAGGCGGCCGTGCTGCTGGCGCAACGCATCGAGGTTCTGTCGACCAAGCCCTGGCGTGATGCACAGGCGGCGCTGGAACTGCTGCGCGCCGATGTGGCGCGCTGGCAGGAGCAGGCGCAGGCCCTGACCGATGACGGCAGCTGGGCGAGCGTCGAGGCGCGTTTTCCGCCACTGCTGGAGTCGTCGCGCAACCAGCTGCTGGTGGTCTGGGAGGCGTTCCAGCCAGCGTTGGCGCAGGCGGTTGCCGCGGCGCAAGATCCGCTGGCACCGCTGCCGCCGGTACCGGTGTGGGCCGATGAGCTGCGCGCTGCCCGTGGATTGCCCACCGAAGCATCGACGGCCGCTGCCGGGGCAGCCAAGGCGGCCCGGCCGCCCCGGTCGCGGGTCGATCCGGCCGTCCGCGACAAGGCGGAGGCCCTCGTGCGCGAAGCCCTGGCCACCCTGGAAAAGGAAACCGCAGAGGGCCATGGCAAGGCCAGTGTGGGCGCCGCCGCAGCACTGCGCGCGGTGCTCAAGGTACACGGCCCGCACATCGGCGGTGAACTGGAAAAGCAGGTGCACGCCGCACTGGTGGCTGCCGGCGAGCTTGAAGGCTGGCAGCGCTGGAGCGCCGACCAAGTCCGCGAGGAGCTGGTGGCCAAGGCGCAGGGGCTGCTCAACCGGCCTGAGGGTCAGGCGCTGGGTGGTCGCAAGATGCAAGACATGCTGCGCCAGCTGCGCGAGCAGTGGAAGCAGGCGGACCAGGGTGGTGCCCCCAATCATGCGCTGTGGAAGAAATTCGACGAGGCCTGCAACGCGGCCCACAAGGTGGTCGAGGAATGGCTGGACAAGGTCCGCAGCGAGGCAGCCGAGCACAAGGCGCAGCGGCTGGCCCTGATCGAGGAGCTGCGCGCCTGGGGGCAGGCTCAGGCGGGCTCCACCGACTGGAAGGGCATGAACCGGGCGCTGTACCAGTTCGGCGACCGCTGGCGTGAGGGCGGGCACGTGGGGGAGAAGCTGTTCGCCGAGCTGCAGCCGCAGTGGAAGCAGGCCCTGGCCGAAGCGGCGGCCCCGCTGGAGGCCGCCAAAAAGGAAAGCCTGGTGCGTCGCCACGCGATGATCGACGAAGCCATGGCCTTGGGTGCGGCACCGGTGCTGCGCATCGATGCCGTGAAGGCACTGCAGCAGCGGTGGCAGGCCGAGGCGCAATCGGTGCCGCTGGACCGCAAGCAGGAACAGAAGCTGTGGGATGCGTTCCGCAAGCCGATCGATGACGCGTTCAACCGCAAGTCGGCCGACGCGAGCGCGCACACACCGAGCTGAGCGCGATCGACCGTGCGGTGCTGGACGCATCCAAGGCGCTGGAGGCAGCCAATGCCACCGGTGACGCGCAGCAGATCCGGGCAGCCATGCAGACGCTGGAAGCGGCGCTGCGGGGCCAGGCCCAGGCTGCCAAAGCCGCCGCCGATGCTGCCCAACCGACGCAGGCCGTGTCCGCGGATGCCGATGCCAGTGTCGATGCGGCTGCCGCGTCTCCTGCGGATGCTGGTGATGGTGCCGAGGGGGCCGCTGCGCCGGCGCCTGCAGCCGCAGCGCCCAAAGCGCCCGCGAAGCCCGTGGTGGCGGTGCGTGGCGACGATCGGCCCGGTATGAAGCGGGACGCACCCGCGGCCCCAGGCCGTGGTGCGCGGCCGGGCGACCGTCGTCCCGGTGAACGGGAAGCCGGGCGCGCCGGCCCGCGGGGCGATGGACGCTTCGGCGATCGCGCGGACCGGGGTGGCCGCTTTGGCGATCGTTCCGCACCGGACGACCGCGGTCCCGCCTGGGCGACACGGCGTTCCGTGCGCAGCGCGAAGCCATGGAACATGCGCAGTCCGCGTTGAAGAAGTTGGCGGCGCAGGCGCATGGCGAAGCGCTGACGCATCTGCTGACTGCCTGGGAGAAGCGCGATGCACAGCAGGTGCCCAGTGCCACGACCTGGGCTCGCGCGTGACCGCCTCGGTGCGCACGGCGTGGGCGCAGGCCCTGTCGGCAGCGCCCGGCGGGGATGCGTCGGAACCGTTGCTGCGGCTGGAGATGGCGGCCGATGTGCCCACACCGGCCGAGCACATCGCTGCCCGGCGCATGCTGCAGTTGCAGCTGCTGACCCGCCGCAATGACCCCGCGCCGGATCAGACCTGGGGCCAGGATGTGGGCCGCGTACTGGCCAGCGCCAGCGATGCCGCCAGCGCCCGGCGGCTTCAGAACGTGCTGAAGGTGCTCCTGCGCAAGTAAGTACGTGCGGGCAAGCATGTGGCCGTGCTCGTGGGAGTGCGGCTGCATGCGAATCACGACGGCCTGCCATCGGTTCAAACCGGATGGCCGGTGACCCGTCCTGAATAGTGTTGACACCCAGGACGGTTAAAAAACTTAGCCGGACGATCCGGCCAATGACGCCCGATGCATTGCATCGGGCGTTTGCATTTTCAGCGACAAGTGTGGCCGCTCGCAGTTGTAGATGCGTATCGACTGCTCCACCATTCTTCTGGCTTGCCCCAGATCGGCAGGGCGCTGCAGCAATAACTCCGTCTTCAGAATGCCGTTGACCCGTTCGGCCAGTGCGTTCTGGTAGCAATCGTAGCCATCAGTCATCGAACAGGTCACGCCGTGGCGCTTGTGCAGGGCCTGGTAGTACGTCGAGCAGTACTGGATGCCTCTGTCGCAGTGGTGCACGAGTTGCTGGCGACTGCGCCGCCCCGATAGCGCCATCTTCATCGCCTGCGCTACCTGTTCGGTCTGCAGGCTCTCATGCACGTGCCAGCCGACGATCTTCCTGGAATATGCATCCGTGACCAGACTCAGATAGACGAACTTGCCGTGTGTGGGCAAGTAGGTGATGTCTGCTACCCAGACCTGTTCGCTGGCGCTGGCGCGAATCTGCTGTGGCCCGGCTTTGAGCAGGTTCGGATGGCGCCTGAAGCGGTGGTGGCTGTCAGTCGTCTTGTGGTACGCCCGCCGGGGCGCCACCAGCAGCCTGGCGTTGCGCAGGACGTCGAACATCGCATCGCGGCCCAGAGCTATTGCCTGGCGCTGCAGCGGCTCCTGCAGCAAGTGATGCAGCTTGCGCGTGCCTATGCGTGGCTGACGCATGCGCTGCTCGCGCACCAACTCCACCACCGCCTGCGCATTCGCCAACCGATCGGCCTCGCGGCGCCTGCCCTGGTAGTACGCCTGACGGCTGTGGCCCATATGCTGGCAAGCCCTCTTCACGCTCAACCCTGCGATGAGGTTTTGCGCGAGGACTTGCCCAAAGGCTTTTTTACGACGCGTACCCCGTAGTCCTTGCGCAGCACACCGATGACGGCCTCAAACAGCTTGGCCTTCTCCTGCGCCTGTTCGAGCTGCACCTGCAGCACCTTGATCTGCTGCTCGGGCGTGAGGGGTCCTGTGGTTTTGTCTAGCGGCATGGCTGCAGATGATGCCGCAGCACTCCAGCCCAGGCGGCCGTGCTTGCGCAGCCACACCAGCACCGTCGAGCGGCCCTGGATGCCGTAGCGCTGCTGCGCCTCTTTGTACGTGAGTTCGCCTTTTTCTACCTGCTCCACCACCGCCAATTTAAAGGCCAGCGTGTAGTCGCGCTGCGTGCGTTTGATGCCCGATTCCATGACACATCTCCCTGGTGAAAGGTCTGTGTGTCAACGCTGGGTAGGACGGGTCACGGAAAACAAAAAAGCCGTTGCAGTTGCAACGGCTTTTTTGTGTGTTTTGGTGCCCAGGAGAGGACTCGAACCTCCACGATGTTACTCGCTAGTACCTGAAACTAGTGCGTCTACCAATTCCGCCACCTGGGCTTTCAGATCAGCCTAGAATTATAGTGCAAATTAATGGGGTCCCCGGACCGATCGCGAAGATTTTGCAATGCCGTGTCCGGTCGGCGGCGGCCCCGGCAAAAGCGGCCGAAGCAGGGCGGTGAAACGCAAATAAAAAGCCGCTGGGGATGCAGCGGCTTGGATATTTCGTAAACCCTTGCGGGTTGTCGTTAAACTTGGTGCCCAGGAGAGGACTCGAACCTCCACGATGTTACTCGCTAGTACCTGAAACTAGTGCGTCTACCAATTCCGCCACCTGGGCATTTCAGGAAAGTCTAAGATTGTATATCAAAAAAAACACCCCCGGCTCGCCGTCCGCGCACCTGTCGGACGAAATTGAAGGCAGCGTGCAGGGGCACCGTGACGGTCACGGTTTCGTCATCCGCGATGACGGCGAAGGCGACATTTTCATTCCCCCCAACGAGATGCGTGCGGTGCTCCACAAGGACCGCGTTCGCGCCCGCATCGTGCGCCAGGATCGGCGCGGCCGCCCCGAAGGGCGCGTGGTCGAGATCATCGAGCGCCCGCCGCAGCCCATCATTGGCCGCCTGCTGCAGGAAAGCGGTGTGTGGCTGGTGGCCCCCGAGGACAAGCGGTATGGCCAGGATGTGCTGATTCCCAAGGGCGCGACCGGTGCCGCCAAGCCGGGTCAGGTGGTGGTGGTGGAACTCACCGAGCCGCCCGCGCTGTTCGGCCAGCCCGTGGGGCGTATCACCGAGGTGCTCGGCGAGGTGGACGATCCGGGTATGGAGATCGAGATCGCCGTGCGCAAGTACGGCGTGCCGCATGAATTCTCCGAAGCCTGTCTGGCGCAGGCGCGCGAGTTGCCCGACAAGGTGCGGGCGCAGGACAAGAAGCACCGTGTCGACCTGACCGATGTTCCCGGTCACGACGATGGTGAGGACGCCCGCGATTTCGATGACGCCGTGTACTGCGAGCCGGCCAAGGTCGGCCGGGGCAAGGGCTGGCGCCTGCTGGTGGCCATTGCCGACGTGAGCCACTACGTCGAGACCGGCAGCGACATCGATATCGATGCCTACGACCGCGCCACCAGCGTCTACTTCCCGCGCCGGGTGATCCCGATGCTGCCGGAGAAGCTGTCCAATGGCCTGTGCTCGCTCAACCCCGAGGTCGAGCGCCTGTGCATGGTCTGCGACATGCTGGTCAACGCCAAGGGCGAGGTTCACGCCTACCAGTTTTATCCGGCCGTGATGTTCAGCCATGCCCGCTTCACGTACACCGAAGTGGCGGCCATCCTGGCGAACACGCGCGGGCCCGAGGCCAGCAAGCGCAAGGACCGGGTCAAGGATCTGATCAACCTGCACGACGTCTATCGGGCGCTGCTGCTGGCGCGGCGCGAACGCGGTGCGGTGGATTTCGAAACCACCGAAACGCAGATCATCTGCGACGAGAACGGCCGCATTGAAAAGATCGTGCCGCGTACGCGCAACGACGCGCACAAGCTGATCGAAGAGGCCATGCTGGCCGCCAACGTGTGCAGTGCCGACTTCATCGCGCAGGGCGAGCATCCGGGCCTGTTCCGCGTGCACGAAGGCCCCACGCCCGAAAAGCAGGAAATCCTGCGCGCCTACCTCAAGGCAATGGCGGTGGGCATGACGATTGGCGACAACCCCAAGCCGTCCGAGTTTCAGGCCATTGCCGAGGCCACCAAGGATCGGCCGGATTCGCAGCAGATTCACACCATGCTGCTGCGATCCATGCAGCAGGCCATCTACACGCCGATCAACAGTGGCCACTTCGGCCTGGCGTTCGACGCATACACCCACTTCACCAGCCCGATCCGGCGCTACCCCGACCTGTTGGTGCACCGGGTCATCAAGGCCATTCTCGGCAAGCGCAAGTACCAGCTGCCCGTGCTGCCCATCCCGGGCGAGGCCCATGCCAAGCTGGCCAAGCGCCTGGCATCGCGGGTGGCTGCGCCGGGCACCAAGCCCCGCAAGGATGTGGCGCCGCCCAGCCGCGAGACCCAGGCGTGGGAGGCGGCCGGCCTGCATTGCAGTGCCAACGAGCGGCGTGCGGACGAGGCCAGCCGCGACGTGGAGGCCTGGCTCAAGTGCAAGTACATGCGCGAGCACCTGGGCGAGGAGTACAGCGGTGTGGTCAGTGCGGCCACCAGCTTTGGCATCTTCGTGACGCTGGACGCGATGTACGTCGAAGGCCTGGTGCACATCACCGAGCTGGGGGGCGAATACTTCAAGTTCGACGAGGCGCGCCAGGAGCTGCGTGGCGAACGCACCGGCATCCGCTACGCCATCGGGGCGCGCGTGCGGGTGCAGGTCAGCCGCGTGGACCTGGACGGGCGCAAGATTGACTTTCGCCTGGTGCGCGAGGGCGAGGAACTGGTGGGCCGAGCGCTCAAGGACAAGGGGCTGTCGACCGAGGGGGGCAGCGGAGCCTCCGGGCGCGGCAAGTCCGGCGGCGGGCGGTCGGGCGGCCGCTCCAAGCGGTCGCAGGATGGCGCAGGTTCTGCCACGGAAATGGCGGGCCTCAGCCGTGAGCGCGCGGCGCGCTCGCCCATCCAGGAACTGAAGGCGTCGGTCAAGAAGGCGACGGCCAGCGCCAAGTCGGGCAAGGGCAAAGGCCGAAAGCCGCGGCGGGGCTGACGGGCCCGGCGCCGTGCGCGGCGCTTCAGCCGCAGTTGCTGCTGATTTGGTAGCTTGAAACGCTTTCTGAGCCTGCGGAAACGCGCATTTTTGCTGGTTTTTCGGACGCCTGGCCGGCGCTGGCGGGCAGCTGGGCCAGAAATGCGGCATACCGCCGCGCTGCATCGGCCGGCGTTTCCATCATCGGCAGATGGCCAACGCCGGGCAGCCGTTCGATGCGCGCAGCGGGCAGCAGCGTGGCCAGCGTCTGCGTACCCGACACGTCAAAGGCCCGGTCCTGCTCACCCCACAGCGCCAGCACGGGTGCTTGCAAGGCCGGCAGCACGGCCTGGAGCCGATACCGGTCCTGCAACTGGGTGTCCCACAGCCGCTCGTTCGATGCGGCATGGTCCACAGCAGAGCGGCGCGCGGCCTGCAGGATCGGGTAGGGCAGGAACGGTCGCTGCTCGAACACCAGCGCCATCATCGCGTCAAACTCCGCGTCGTCCCGCGCCACCAGCGGCGCTCGCCGGCATCGATGCGGCGGTCCATGGGGCTGGGCATCGGGCTGCGCAGGCCATGGGGCCCGCCGATGAATGCGACGCTGGCCACCCGGTCCGGGTGGGCCAGTGCCAGCATTGCCGCCAGGGTTCCCCCCATCGAATTGCCGGCCAGATGCGCCCGGCGGATGCCCAATGCGTCCAGCCACTGCACCAGGCGCTGCGTCTGGCTTGCATAGTCGTAGGCGTGGCCGGGCAGGCGGCTGCTCTCGCCAAAGCCCGGCAGGTCGGGCACGAGGATGCGGGTGCCGCCGGGCAGGGCGCGAGCGAAGTCCACCCAGTGGTCTTTCTCGGCGAATATGCCGTGCAGCAAAATGATGGGGATGTGCGCGCCGTCGGCAGCGCCACCGGGCGGCGGCTGCACGCCGTTGTCCAGGTAATGCACGCGGTGCGCCGCCACGTCGATCTGGTGCTCGCCCAGGTTCGATATCCCGCGGTTGAGCCGCAGCAGGGGTTCGTGGAACGATGATGGAACAGCGTAGTACAGCGTTGCCACCAGCAGGCACAGGGCGCCGAGGGTGGCGAGGGCGATTTTTTTCACGAAAAGGTCTCCGGCAATGGGTGTGGGGCAGGGGTGTGCGGGCCTGGGTGCCGCATGGTTCGGGTACGGCGCTGGAGACTACGGGGCCACCGCCAGGCCGTCTTGCAGGTTTGGGCTATGCGCGCCGGCAATGCACTGACGCTGGGCATCGATCGGGCGCTTTACACCGGCGAAATTCCCGCGACCGGCTGGCACCACCACGCCGCTCCGGTGCTGCTCTTGGGGCTGTCGGGGCGGTTTGCGCTGCACTGGGCGCCCGACCACACCACCACCTGCCACAGTGCGCTGATTGCGGCCGGGGTGGAGCATGTGTTCGACCCCACCGGAGAGCAGGTGGCGCTGGTGTACCTGGAGCCCGATGCGCCCGAGTCCCGGGGCTGGCAATCGCTGTTCCGCCAGCACGGGGGGGTGCTGCTGGACGTGGCCCGGCCGACGGGCGTGCGGCACCTGACGCAGGCCGGCTGGATGCGTTCGACCTGCCCGCCGTGCTCAAGCTGCCGCACACGCCGCCCGGCGCCGTGCTGGACACGCGCATCGCTGGTGCGGTGCAGGCCCTGCGAACGCCCCATCCGGCACCCTGGGCACGTGGTTTGCTGGCGCAACAGGCGCAGCTGTCGAGCTCGCGCTTCAACCACCTGTTCAGGGCCGAGATGGGGTGAGCTTTCGCAGTTACCGGGTGTGGTCGCAGGTGCGCCTCGCGATGGCCAGCCTGGCCACGCAGCCCCGCCTGGTCGATGCTGCCCTGGACGGGGCCTTTTCCGACTCGGCCCACTTCAGCCGCATGTTCCGGCAGACCTTTGGCATGACACCGTCCAGCGTGATCCGGCCCTTGCGCACGGTGTCGCTGATCCGTCCCTAGCGCTGCAGTGGCGTGGGGTGGCCCGTGCCGGGTCAGCCCAGGCGGCGCACCAGGGCGCTGGCGGTCAGCGCCGGCTGTGCGGGCCACTGGTCGGCCGCCAGTCCGTGCGCGAAGACGGCCTCGCTGGCGGCCCGCAGCGCGCTGGCACCGCCCGCCAGGCGCGCACCGACCAGGCCGGCCAGCACGTCGCCCGTCCCGGCGGTGGCCAGCGCCCGTTGCCCGTCGGATTGATGGCCGGTACCGGTCGCGTGCCGCCACCACCGTTCCCGACCCCTTGAGCACCGCCACGCAGTCGAACTGCTCGGCCAGCTGCTGGGCGGCGCCCAGGCGGTCCGCCTGCACCTGCGCGGTGGAAAGCCCCAGCAGCCGCCCGGCTTCGAGCGGATGGGGGTCAGCACCGTCGCCTGGCCGCGGCTGCCACGCGCCAGCAGGCGCGCCTGCAGGTCAGGGTCTTCGGCAATGGCGTTCAGTGCATCGGCATCCAGCACCAGCTGGGCCGCCTGATCGAGCACCGCCGGCAGCACGGCCTGAATGGCGAGCCCGCCCCCGCAACCGCACACCACGGTCAGGCTGGGCAGGTCGAGCGCCGCAGCCTCCCGCAGCATCAATTCGGGCTGGGCTGCGGTGATGGCGTGTGACGGGTGTCTTCCAGCAGCGTCAGCAGCACGCGGCCAGCGCCGCCGTGCAGGGCCGCTGTCGCGGCGAGCCATGCCGCGCCCGTCATGCCCATGCCCCGTGCGGCCAGTCCCTCGCCACCGATAACCGCCACATCGCCATGGCTGCCCTTGTGGCTGTCATGCAGGCGCGGCGCGGGCTGCTCGGGTCCGGTCAGCCACGCGCATGGCGGTTCCTGGTCGGCGGCTACCTGCAGGTCGTCGAACCACACCTCGCCGGCATAGTCGCGTCCCTGGGCGGTGAAGAGCCCGGGTTTGAGCGTCAGCAGGCTCAGCGTGGTCCGCGGCGGTGTCCGCGGGTTCAGCGGGTGGGTGGGGCGGTCAGGGGTGCGCAGCAGGCCCGGGGCGATCTGTCCGGTGTCGGCGTCCAGGCCCGAGGGCAGATCCACCGCCAGCACGGGTGCCGGGCTGTGCCGCAGCGCGTGCAGGCAGGCCATCACCCGCTTGTCGTGCGGGCGCGATCCGCTGGGGCCTGTGCGGGCGGTGAGGCCGATACCCAGCAGGGCATCGATGCACAGGTCGTCGGGCGCCAGCGCGGGCGGCGCGGTGTCGGACCACTGCACGCCCGCCGCACCCGCGCGCTCCCAGGATGCGCGGGTGTCGGATGAGCAGCGGTCTGCATCGCCCAGCCACGTCACCGTGACCTGTCGGCCCGCGCGCTGCAGCAGCGCGGCCGCTTCCAGGCCATCACCGCCGTTGTTGCCGGGGCCGCAGGCGATCCAGATGGTGCGGGCGTGCGGGGCCAGCGCCTGCGCGAGCCGTGCCACGGCATGGCCCGCACGCTGCATCAGCGTATGCGCAGGCAGGGTAGCGGCGGCCGCCTGCTCGATGCGGCGGGTGCCTTCCACGTCGTACAGGGGCCACGGCCGGGTGGGGGTGATGCGTTCCATGCGAGAGTGGCCCGGGGTCGGGCAGGTCGGGGAATGCGCCATTGTGCGCCGACCGGCGCGCGTCAGAACCGGCCCAGGCCCAGCGCGTCGAGCGGAACGGCCGGCGGGCGCCCGGCGATCACGTCGGCCAATGCCCGTGCACCGCCGTGGGCCAGGGACCAGCCACCCGAGCCATGGCCCGTGTTGAGCCACAGCCCGGGAATGCCGCTGGCGCCGATGACCGGCGCGCCATCGGGCAGCATGGTGCGCGCACCGCGCCAGATCTGCAACCCGCTGGACAGCTGCACGCCGCCCGGGAACCAATCGCTGAGCGTCTGGTACATCCGCCGCAGCGTGGGCATGTGATGCGGCACGCCCGCACGGCCCAGTTCGGCGCCCGCAGCCAGGCGCACGCGCTGGCCGAGACGGGCGATGGAGCACTGCCGCCCGTAGTCCAGCAGGCTGGCCCGCGGTGCATGGAGGTCCTCGCGCACGTTGGCGCTGACCGAGTAGCCGTACAGCGCGGTTTGCGGCAGGCGCAAGTGCCCAGGCCCAGGTAGCAGCGCCGCCGACGCCATGCCGGCGCACACCACGACCGCATCGAAGGGGCGTACGGCATCGGCACCCTGCAGCTGGACCCCCAGGGGGGCACCGTGCAGCGCTGCCACGCGGGTATTGAAAGCGAATTCCACGCCGGAGGACTGGCAGCCCTGGCGCAGCAACTGCGCCATCAGGCGGCAGTTGCCGGCGCCGGCGTCGGGCAGGTGAAGGGCCGCCGCCAGCGGCGCCTCGGCCGACAGGCCGGGCTCGAGCCCGCGCGCCGCGTCGGCACTGATGTCGGCCACCTTCACGCCCATGTCGCGCAGCAGCTCCACCGTGGGTTGTAGCGCCGTCCGTTCGGCTTCGCTGCGCAGCAGCACCAGGCGTCCCTGGGTGGTCTCGATGTCCAGTTCATGCTCGCGACAGATGTCGGACAGCCGCGCATGGCTGTAGGCGGCCAGTTGCTCGACCGCGGCAATGGGTGCGCTGCCCCGCCGGGCGTGGCGCTGCCAGCGCCACAGCCACGCCAGATCCCGCGCAGTGGTGCCGGCGCGCAGCTGCAGGGTGCGCTGGCTGCCGAACAGGCGCACCCTCGGCCCTGCGCCGGGAAGGGACCAGGGGCTCAACAGATGGGGTGCCAGCAAACCGGCCACTGCGAAGCTGGCTTCCTCGGCGGCCGCGCTGTGCTGCTCGAACACGGTCACGCGGTGCCCGTCGCGGGCCAGCTCATACGCGGTGGTGACGCCGACGATGCCGGCGCCCACGATGGCGATATTCATAATGGGGAAAGAAAAAGGCTTCAGCGCAGGTCAGGCGTGCGTTGTGAGCTATTATTTTTGTAGTATCTGTTCAATCTGGACGCCGATGTTCAGCACGGCGTCGTCGCGCAGGGCGCCATGCCAGACCATCAGGCCCACCGGCAGTTCGCCAGCGACATGGCACGGCAACGACAGCGCACAACCGTCCAGCAGATTCACGGCCGCTGGTGTTTGCCGCAGCAGCAGCGTTGACACGGAAAAATTCGGCGTCTCGGGCCTCACCGGGCGCCACGGAAGCGATCGTCGGCGCGACGATGGGAACCGTGGGTGACAGCAGCGCATCGTAGCCCGCCAGGGCCTTTCCATGCGGGCGATCCAGCGCCGGCGTGCTGCGGTGCAGCTCGATGTACTCGCCAGGCGGCCAGCTTGCGCGCCGCTTTTCGATGCGGGCCCGGAACGCGCGGGTCGTATTGGTTCCGCGGCGCGCTCTCAGAAAGCGTGCGGATGCCAGGCAAAGCTCTCCGGTGCCGAGAAGCCATAGGCAGGCTGCTCGCGGGCCACGGCCAGTTCGATGCGTTCGATGACCGCTCCGGCCTGGCGCAGCGTGTCGATGGTGCGCTCGAGGCCTGCCGGACGGTTGTCGTCCAGTCCTTCGCAAAACAGCGTGTCCGGCACCGCCAGCCGGTACTGGCTCAGGGGCGCAAGGCTGCGCGTGACGCGCCGTGCGGCCAGCACCTCGTGCACGACGATCGCGTCGCGCACGCTCCGGGTCATGGCACAGGCGGTGTCGAGCGTGTGGTGGACCAGCGGAATTTTGGCGCCATCGGTCGGCACCAGGGCCGCCGTGCTCTTGAATCCGACGATGCCGGTTGAGGGGGCGGCGGGAGCGGATGGAGCCGCCGGTGTCGGACCCGAGGCCGACAAAGGCGGCGCCGGTGGCGACCGAGACCGCAGCGCCGGACGACGAGCCCCCTGGCACTCGCGGCTCGCCCGCAAGGCGGCCAAACCGGGCGTCCCATGCACTGGGCGTGCCAAAGTGCGGATTGACGCCTACGCCGGAGAACGCGAACTCGACCATGTTGGTGCGCCCGACCAGCGTGCCGCCCGCTGCCCGAAGCCGCGCCACGGCCGGGCAGTCCCGCAGGGCGGGTGCTGCATCGGCCAGCGCCTTGGACCCCGCCGCCGTGGGCTCGCCTTCGACGTCGAACAGGTCCTTGATGGACACCGCCAGGCCCGCCAGGGCAGGTTGGTGCGGTTCTGCTCGGCAGCCTCCGATCGCGCAGTGTCGAAGCGCGTGGACACGAAGCTGTGCTGGTTGGCTGGAGACTGGGCGATCTGCAGGCAGCGCTCCAGTTCGGCGGGGGCGCTGGAGGTGCCTTCACGCAGGTGCTCACGGGTGGCGCAGAGGTCTTGGAGCATGGGGCTGTGCTAGAATCTTTGGGTTTTGCTGGGTGCGGTAACGCGCTGGCGACCCGGATGATTCCGGGACGACAGCCGGATGCGGCGGCGGCAAAACCAATCGCAAACCTGCCCTGTCAAGGTGTTGCGCCGATGGATTCATCCGGCTGGCGCAAGTATTGGGGCTGGATTTTAGACCTAACCTTTGGAGAATTTCTTATGTCCGTCACCATGCGCGAAATGCTGGAAGCCGGTGTCCACTTCGGTCACCAAACGCGTTTCTGGAACCCCAAGATGGCCCCGTACATCTTCGGCCATCGCAACAAGATTCACATCATCAACCTGGAAAAGTCGCTGCCGCTGTTCCAGGAAGCCCAGAAGTTCGCCAAGCAGCTGGCTGCCAACCGCGGCACCATCCTGATGGTGGGCACCAAGCGCCAGGCCCGCGAAATCCTGGCCACCGAAGCACAGCGCGCCGGTGTGCCGTTCGTTGACCAGCGCTGGCTGGGTGGCATGCTGACCAACTTCAAGACCGTAAAGACCTCGATCAAGCGCCTGAAGGACATGAAGGCCCAGCTCGAGACCGGTCTGGACAGCCTGAGCAAGAAAGAGCAGCTGACCTTCACCCGCGAAATCGAGAAGCTGGAGAAGGACATCGGCGGCATCCAGGACATGGCCGCACTGCCGGACGCCATCTTCATCATCGACGTGGGCTTCCACAAGATCGCCGTGGCAGAAGCCAAGAAGCTGGGCATCCCGCTGATCGGTGTGGTGGATACCAACCACTCGCCTGAAGGCATCGACTACGTGATCCGGGTAACGACGACTCGGCCAAGGCTGTGGCGCTGTACGCCCGCGGTATCGCCGACGCCATCATCGATGGCCGCGCCAACGCGGTGAACGAAGTGGTCAAGGCTGCTTCCGCCGAAAGCGGCGACGAGTTCGTGGAAGTGGAAGAGTCCGCTGCCTGATCGCCCGGCCGCGCGACGCGTCGCGAAACAAAGCGGGGCTCCTGGTTAGCCCCTTTTTTTTAGCCGAATCCTGAATTGATTGAACTGAAGAACACGGAAGGAAAACAAATGGCTGCAATTACCGCAAGCATGGTCGCCGAACTGCGCGGCAAGACGGACGCTCCCATGATGGAGTGCAAGAAGGCCCTGACCGAGGCCGATGGCGACATGGCCAAGGCGGAAGAGCTGCTGCGCGTGAAGCTGGGCACCAAGGCGGGCAAGGCGGCGTCGCGCGTCACGGCTGAAGGCGTGGTCGCCAGCTACATCGACGGCATCACCGGCGCTCTGGTCGAAGTCAACAGCGAAACCGACTTCGTTTCCAAGAACGACAGCTTCATCGCCATGGCCAATGCTGCCGCCAAGCTCGTGGCACTGCACAACCCCGCCACGGTGGAAGCTCTGGGTGCACTGCCTTACGAACAAGACAGCTTTGGCCCCACGCTGGAAGACGTGCGCAAGGGCCTGATCGGCAAGATCGGCGAAAACATGTCTTTCCGCCGCTTCAAGCGCTTCAGCGGCTCCAACCTGGCTGCCTACCTGCACGGTTCGCGCATCGGTGTGGTCGTCGAGTTCGACGGTGACGCCACCGCCGCCAAGGACGTGGCCATGCACGTGGCCGCCATGAAGCCCGTGGCCCTGACCAGTGCCGACGTGCCTGCGGACCTGATCGCCAAGGAGCGTTCGGTCGCTGAAGGCAAGGCCGACGAAGCCAACAAGGAACTCGTGGCCGCTGGCAAGCCCGCACAAAGCGCCGAAATCACGGCCAAGCGCATCGACGGCGCTGTGCAGAAGTACCTCAAGGAAGTTTCGCTGGCCGACCAGGTCTTCGTGAAGGCCGCTGACGGTAAGCAGACTGTCGGTCAGATGCTCAAGGCTGCCAACACTACGGTCAAGGGTTTCACCCTGTACGTCGTGGGCGAAGGCATCGAGAAGAAGGTGGACGACTTCGCTGCCGAAGTGGCTGCCCAGGTGGCTGCTGCCAAGGCTGCTGCCTGATCGTTCCCGCAAGCCCCGTCGCCCTGTCCCCATCTCCGGAGAAACGTCCCATGCCCAACGCCGCACCAGCCCACAAGCGCATTCTGCTCAAGCTGTCTGGTGAGGCGTTGATGGGAGATGATGCCTTTGGCATCAACCGGGCCACCATCGTGCGCATGGTGGAAGAGATCGCCGAGGTCACCCGGCTGGGCGTCGAGGTGGCCGTGGTCATCGGTGGGGGTAACATTTTTCGCGGCGTGGCTGGCGGGTCGGTGGGCATGGACCGAGCCACGGCCGACTACATGGGCATGCTGGCCACGGTGATGAACGCACTGGCGCTCGCAGATGCCATGGACAAGCAGGGTCTGACGGCCCGGGTGATGTCGGCCATTGCGATCGAGCAGGTGGTCGAGCCGTATGTGCGCCCCAAGGCGCTGCAGTACCTCGAAGAGGGCAAGGTGGTGGTGTTCGCGGCTGGAACGGGCAACCCTTCTTCACCACCGACACCGCGGCCGCGTTGCGGGGCGCCGAGATCGGTGCCGAGGTGGTCCTGAAGGCGACCAAGGTGGACGGTGTTTATACTGCCGACCCCCAGAAGGATCCGGCAGCCACCCGGTACACCAAGCTCAGTTTTGACGAAGCCATGTCCCGCAACCTGGGCATCATGGATGCCACGGCGTTTGCTCTGTGCCGTGACCAGAAGCTGCCGGTCCGCGTGTTTTCGATCATCAAGCATGGCGCGCTCAAGCGCGTGGTGATGGGCGAAGACGAGGGCACCCTGGTTTACGCTTGACGATGGACGGGTCGCGCGGCCGCCGCGGGCCCGGTTCCGAGGAGAAAAAATGACGATTGCCGACATCAAGAAGACCGCGGAAACCAAGATGGATCAGTCCATTGCCGCGTTCAAGAACAACCTCCAGAAGATCCGCACGGGCCGTGCCAATCCAGCGCTGCTCGACACGGTGCAGGTGGAGTACTACGGTTCGATGGTGCCGCTCAGCCAGGTCGCCAATGTGGCGCTGATCGATTCCCGCACCATCAGCGTCCAGCCCTGGGAAAAAGGCATGGGCGCCAAGATCGAAAAGGCGATTCGCGAGAGCGATCTCGGCCTCAATCCTGCGTCCATGGGCGACCTGATCCGGGTGCCGATGCCGCCGATGAGTGAAGAGCGCCGCAAGGAAATGACCAAGCTGGCGCGCAACGAGGGTGAGAGCGCGAAGATTGCCGTGCGCAACCTGCGTCGGGACGCCAACGAGTCGGTCAAGAAGCTGGTCAAGGACAAGCTGGCATCGGAAGACGACCAGAAGCGCGCGGAAGCCGATGTGCAGAAGTTCACCGACCGCCACATCGCCGAGATCGATGCCCTGGTGACCGCCAAGGAACAGGAAATCATGGCGGTGTGAGCGCCTGCTCGCTGTCATCCCGCGCTTTTCATGTCTGACCAACCCGTGGTGCCCCACCACATCGCCATCGTGATGGATGGAAACGGCCGCTGGGCCACGCGGAGGTTTCTGCCGCGCCTGGCGGGGCACAAGCAAGGGGTGGATTCGCTGCGGCGCTGCGCACGCGCGTGCGCCGAGCGCGGCGTGGCGGTGCTGACCGTGTTTGCCTTTTCGTCAGAGAACTGGAACCGTCCGGCCGACGAAGTGTCCGGCCTGATGGAGCTGATGGCAATGGCTCTGGCGCGCGAGGTGCCGCAACTGCTGAAGGACGGCGTTCGGCTGTATTTCGTGGGCGACCGGGCGGGCTTGTCTCCCAAGGTGCGCGACGGCCTTGCGCAGGCCGAGGCTGCAACAGCCGCGAATGATCGACTGATCCTGAACGTCTGTTTCAACTACGGAGGCCGCTGGGACATTGCCCAGGCTGCTGCCGCGCTGGCGGCCCGGGGCGAGCCCATCACGGAGTCCACCTTGGCTGCAGCCCTGGGTACAGCCCATGTCCGGGATCCGGACCTGCTCATCCGCACGGGCGGGGAGATGCGGATCAGCAACTTCCTGCTGTGGCAGGCCGCATACTCGGAGCTCTTTTTCAGCGACCGCCTGTGGCCCGACTTTGACGAATCGGCACTCGACGAGGCCATTGCGGCGTTTCGTGCCCGCGAACGCCGTTTTGGCAAGACTTCCGAACAGATACTGTCCGTGCAACCCGATCCGGTGCCGGGCTGAAAAGGCCCCATGCTTCAACAGCGCATCATCACTGCATTGGTCCTGCTGGCCATTCTGCTGCCCGCAGTGTTCTATCCCTCGTCCACGGTGCCGTTCGCGGTCGTCGTGCTGGTGCTGATGGCCGCCGGCGCCTGGGAATGGGGGCGGCTCAGTGGTTTCGGCCAGGCCGGTTCCCTGGCGGTGGGCCTGGCGTGCGTGGCCCTGTGCGCGGCCTCCTGGTCGCTGGGCTGGTTGACGCGATCGCTGACGCCGCTGTGGGTGATCGGCGGAGGCCTCTGGGTTCTGGGCAGCGCCTGGCTGCTGCGGGCGGGGGTGCCGGGTTGGCCGCGCATCCCATCGGTGGTGCGCCTGGTGGCGGGCGTGCTGGCCCTGTGGCTGGCGTGGTTGGCCGTGGTCCAGGCGCGTGGTGTGGGCATCAACTTCCTGCTGTCTTTGCTGCTGCTGGTGTGGGTGGCGGACATCGGTGCCTATTTCGCGGGCCGTGCCTTTGGCCTGCGGTTTACCCGCCGCAAGCTGGCGCCGTCCATCAGCCCGGGCAAGAGCTGGGAAGGCGTGTGGGGCGGGCTGGCAGGCGTCGTCGTTCTGGCGGTGGGATGGGTCGTGGCCGACGCCCAGGGCCTGACCGCCGTCCCGAGTTTCTATACGCGCATGGCGGAGCAGGGGTGGTGGCTGCTGCTGCTGGCCGTGCTGTTCATGACCGCAATGAGCGTGACCGGTGACCTGGTCGAATCGCTGATCAAGCGCAGTGCCGGCGTGAAGGACAGTAGTGCGCTGTTGCCCGGGCATGGCGGGGTGCTGGACCGCGTCGATGCCTTGCTGCCCACGCTGCCGCTGGCGATGATGCTCACGACCCTGGTGGTACGGCCATGACCCGGCAGCGGCTGACGGTGTTGGGCTCGACGGGCTCCATCGGTACCAATACGCTCGATGTGGTGGCGCGGCATCCCGACCGCTTCGAGGTGTTTGCGCTCAGTGCCTCCACGCAGGTGGACCTGATGTCCGCGCAGTGCGCCCGGTTTCGCCCCCGCTTCGCCGTGATGGCCAGTGCGCCCCATGCGCGCCTGCTGGCAGAGAAATTGCAGTCAGAATCGATTCCTACGCAAGTCCTGTTTGATTCGGATGCTCTTGAAATTGTAGCGTCTCATCCCGATGTCGATGCCGTGATGGCGGCCATCGTCGGAGCTGCCGGGCTGGCGCCGTGCCTCGCAGCCGCGCATTCCGGCAAGCGGCTGCTGCTGGCCAACAAGGAAGCACTGGTGGTGGGCGGCGGCCTGTTCATGGAGGCGGTGCGGGCGGGCGGTGCCACCTTGCTGCCCATCGACAGCGAGCACTCCGCGATCTTCCAGTGTCTGCCTGAGGACCCGGCGACCTGGCCGGAGCGCGTGGAGAGCATTCTGCTGACGGCGTCAGGCGGACCATTTCGCCAGCGCGATCCGGCGACCCTTTCGCAGATCACGCCAGAGCAGGCCTGTGCGCACCCCAATTTCGCCATGGGCCGCAAGATTTCGGTCGATTCGGCCACGATGATGAACAAGGCGCTGGAAGTGATCGAAGCGCGCTGGCTGTTCGATTTGCACCCCGATCAGATCAAGGTCGTGATCCACCCGCAGCAGATCATTCACTCAATGGTGCAGTTTCGGGATGCGTCCATCCTGGCGCAACTGGGAACGCCCGACATGCGCGTGCCGATTGCCTGCGGCCTGGCGTGGCCAGACCGGATCGCCAGCGGGGCCACCCGGCTGGACTTCTCCACGCTGACCTCGCTGGCATTCGAAGATGCGGACGCCGTGCGGTTTCCGGGGCTGCACCTGTCGTGGCAGGCGCTCAAGGCGGCCCATGGCACTACGGCTGTGCTCAACGCAGCCAATGAAATTGCCGTCGGCGCGTTTCTGTCGGGCCAGCTGCGCTTCGACCACATTCACGCGGTGAATCTTGCAACTTTGGACGCGGTGACGCCCTCCAACCCCGATTCGCTCGCCGCGTTGCTGGATCTGGATGCCCATGCCCGCTCCGTGGCGCAACAGGCGGCGGGCCGCATGATGGCCTGACCGCCCCGACCCTCTACAGGATTGCCCATGCTGACCATCGTTGCTTTCATCGTCGCCCTGGGACTGCTGATCGCCGTGCACGAGTACGGCCACTACCGGGTCGCCGTGGCATGTGGCGTGAAGGTGCTGCGGTTTTCCGTGGGCTTCGGGCGCCCCCTGTTGCGCTGGCAGCGCAAGGGTTCGCCGACAGAGTTCGTCATTGGCGCTTTTCCACTGGGGGGGTACGTGCGCATGCTCGACGAGCGCTGAGCCCCTGCACCGGAGCAGCGCCCGCTGGCCTTCATACTCAGCCCCTGCGTTCGCGGCTGCCATCGTGCGGCTGCCCCATCGCAACCTGTTGCTCGCAGTGCTGCTTATCCTGTCACTGGAGCGGATACAGGAGCGAGCGTACTGGCCAGTCGGCAGTCGCTCGTGGCCAGTCGGCCGGCTGCCGGCGGGGAGCGCGTGCTGCAGGCTGCGCTGGGCTCCGATGAGCTCGATCCCGTGCGCTCGTTCGAGGATTTGCGGTGGACCCTAACCCGCGGCGCGCTGGAAGGTCGCACCGTGCGCCTGGAGGTCAGTCACGCAGGTGCCTCTCGCGCGAGGTGCTGCTCGACATGGCGCAGATCGACAGCCGCGAGGCTGATGCCCAGCTGTTTCGCAAGATCGGCATTCTGGCCCTGGACCCAGCCGTACTGGGCGACGTGGTGGCAGGCGGCGCCGCGGAGCGCGCCGGTCTGCGGGCGGGTGACCTCGTGCTGAAGCTGGGCCCGGCTGACGTGGTGGACGGCCAGCAGCTGCGCGAACTGATTCGCCAGTCGGTCCGCGAAGGTGCAGGCCTGACCCAGACCTGGCGTGTGCAGCGTGGCTCCGAGGTGGCGTCGCTGGAGGTAACCCCCGAGGTGATGCGTGAGCCGGCGGCAGGGCTGGTGGGCCGAATCGGAGCCTACGTCGGTGCGGCGCCTGCGATGGTGACGGTTCAGTACGTCGTGGAGGCCTGTGGAATGGCGTGGTGCGCACCTGGGATGTGTCGATCCTGACGCTGCGCATGATGGGCGCATGCTGATCGCGAGCATCGTTGAAGAACCTCAGCGGTCCACTCACGATCGCCGACTACGCGGGGCGTTCGGCGAGCCTGGCATCACGCAGTATCTTGTGTTCTGCGTGATCAGCGTGAGTCTGGGCGTGCTGAACCTGCTGCCACTGCCGTTTTGGACGGTGGACACCTGATGTATTATCTTTGGGAGGGTGTGACTGGCAGCAGGTGTCTGATGCTTGGATGGCGTTTGCAGCGGAGCGTTGCGGTGCTTCTGCTGATATGTCCATTGCGTGTTCACGATGTCACACGGTCTTGCTAGTCTCTTGTCGGACTGCGCCGCAGTCGCAAGTCCAGCTTCACTCATGAAAAACACATCAATCGCATGGGCGTTCGCACTGCGGCAGCGTCGCCGCCATGATCTTCGCAGCAACGCAGCTGGGCTTGAACCTTCAAAGTGCAGGACATCGTGTCGAGGCTGCGTGTGACGGCACTGTGTTGCTCGATTCCGCGCGTGGGTGATGCTACAACGATGAAAAAGCGCCGCCATTCGCGCGCTTCGGATTGGCTGTTCAAGACGTGCGGTGAGCCAGCGTAATGTGCTGTGGTTGTCGTCGAAGAGCGTCCGACGTCGACGTGATTTCGTCGGTACGCGCGAGTTCGACAAGGACGTGCTCAAGAAGGCGATGCGCGATGTCGGCCTGAGGAGGGGCCTCACAAGGCCCTGACACCGGCGAGCAGGAGCTCAAGCCAGTACATCAACAAGAGCCTGTACGGCGCTGAAGTGGTGACCACCGTCACGCCGATCGAACGCAACCGTGTACTGACCTTCACCGTGTGGAGGGAGCGGCCGCAATCAAGGAGTGCGCATCGTCGCAACAGCTTCCGAGTCCACTCAAGGCTGTTCATCAGGAACCGGCGCTGGTGAGCTGGTACACCAAGTCCGATCGCTATTCCGTGCCAAGCTCAACGCGACCTGAGACCTGCGTTCGTACTACCTCAGCGCGTTACTCGAGTTCGTGTCGATTCGACCCAGGTGCCATCTCCCGGACAAGCAGGACATCTCCATCGTCGTCAACGTGAGCGAGTGAGCGTTTGTGTGGGTGTTGCGGCTCGAGGGCAATTACCTCGATCGCGAAGACGAATTCAAATCGCTGTGACATCGGCCTGTGAGCCTACAACGCAGATCAGTGGCGGACTACAAGCATTTGCCGGTATTTCGGCGTTTCGGATTCGCTTTCGCGCGGTCGAGCGTGCCGGAATCGATCGCAGCAACCGTGCAGTTCGTGTCCAGGCTGAACCGTCGACGGCTATGTGCGCATAACATCAGCGCAACAACGCACGCGCGACGAAGTCATCCGCCGCGAGTTTCGCAGTACAGGCATCGTTACGACGGCGAGAAAATCCGCTGTCCGGACCGCGTAGATCGCTGGGCTTCTTCACCGAGTGAACATCGAGAAGGAGGCTCGCCCACCAGTGATCTGGTGATCAACGTGCCGAGAAACCACGGGCTCGTGCATTGGCGTGGGATCTCCATGCGGAAAAGTGGCGCTGTCTTCGGCATATAAGAGGGAACATTTTCGGGTCGGCAACTACTGGGTATCGATGTCAACACCAGCAATACCGCGCACCTGGTGTTCAGCACACTGACCTATTCACAGCGACGAACTCACGCACGTGGACCTGTTTACCACCGAAAGCGTTGAAATAGGGCGCACTACCAGCTGTGACACGGTGCCCGTGCCTTCGGTTGCCGTTCAGCGAGATCGACACGGTTCTTGGCGCGGACTCGAGCAGACCAGATCAAGCCGGCACAACATCCGGCACTACCTGCCTATGCGACAGTTGGTACAGCAGCACTCCATTCGCTGACCATCGTGGTCGCGGGACAACCGCGACAGTGCGCTGGCCCCAATCCGGGTTACCAGCGTCTCAATTCCAGTGGCGTCCGTGATGCCGATACGTCCGCGCCAATTACATACCAACAATATGTGCCGGCTGAAACAAGCGCTTCACGTTGCTTTTACGGCGATTGTTGGCAAGGGCATGAACGGCGGCCGTTCCGTGTTCAAGAATTTCTACTCGGTGCTCGGCTCGGTCGTGTTTCGACAGGACGCTCGCCGCGCGACGGGCGGCGCTGCTGGTGGTCCAGAATCACGCTGAATGCCGAACTGATTGCGCGTTCCCGGTGCGGGCACGACGCACCTTGCGGTTTCACGTTCGTGGACGTGGCAAGTCTACGCGAGAACGACAAGATCAGCTTCAGCGACATGCGCGCGTGGTGCTGGGCTGAGCTGGATATCCATCGGTCCGCTGCGTTTGCATTGCCCAGCCCGTCCGCAGTTTGCGGCGATAAAATACAAAAACTGCAATTCCAGATTGGAACGTCTTTCTAATGAAATCCTTTTCTCGCCATTTCACTGTGGCTGTAATCCTGGCAGCGGCAGCATTCGCGTTGCCCGTGCAGGCGCAAGAATTCAAGGCAGGCTTCGTCAACACGACCGCATCTTTCGGGAAGCCAACACGGCCAAGGCTGCCCAGACGAAGCTGGAGCAGGAGTTCTCCCGACGCGAGAAAGAGCTTGTGGAGATGGGCAATGCGCTCAAGGCCGCGTCCGAGAAGTTCGAACGCGAAGCGCCCACCATGGCCGAGAGCCAGCGCAATGCGCGCCAGCGCCAGCTGGTGGACCAGGATCGCGATTTCCAGCGCAAGCGCCGGGAGTTCCAGGAAGACCTGAGCGTGCGCAAGAACGAAGAACTGGCGCAGGTGCTGGAGCGTGCCAACAAGGTCGTCAAGCAGGTTGCCGAGGCGGAGAAGTACGACGTCATCCTGCAGGAGGCCGTGTACATCAACCCCAAGCACGACATCACCGACAAGGTGCTCAAGGCGCTCAATGCCACAGCAGCCAAGTGATCGTCATCGCAGCCTGACGGGTGGGCTGTGGGCCTGACGCTGGCGCAGATCGTTCAGGCGCTTGGCGGGCAGATTGCGGGATGTGAAGCCGACACGGTCATCGACCGCATCGCGCCGCTGGAGGTGGCGGGGCAGGTGACCTGAGTTTCCTGAGCAACCCGCGCTACACGCAGCAACTGGCCGCCTCCCGGGCGGCCTGTGTCATTGTGGCGCCCGCCATGCGTGAAGCAGGGTTGGCGCGTGGCGGCTGCATCGTGGCCGAAAACCCCTACGCCTATTTCGCGCGCGTCACCCAGCTCTGGAAGGCGCACCACCGGCCAGCGCCCCGCGTGGGGGTGCATCCGACCGCCGTGGTGGATGCCGAAGCCGTGGTGCATGGCGACGCCTGGGTGGGCCCGCTGTGCGTGGTTGAGCGGGGCGCGCGCATTGGCGCGGGCACGGTGCTGCATTCACGGGTCACCGTGGGCGAGAACTGCCAGATCGGCGAACGCTGCATCGTGCATGCGGGCGTGGTGATCGGGGCAGACGGTTTCGGATTCGCGCCTGATGGTGGTCAGTGGGTCAAGATTGAGCAGCTTGGCGCAGTACGCATCGGCAACGATGTGGAGATCGGTGCGAACACGTGCATCGATCGGGGCGCCCTCGAAGACACCGTCATCGGCAACGGCGTCAAGCTCGACAATCTGATCCAGATCGGTCACAACGTGCGGGTGGGCGACCATGCGGCCATGGCTGGATGCGTGGGCATTGCAGGCAGCGCCGTCATTGGTGCGCACTGCACCATCGGTGGTGGCGCCATCGTGCTCGGTCATCTGGAGCTGACGGACCATGTGCACGTCTCGGCCGCCACGGTGGTCACCCGCTCGCTGACGCGCCCGGGCCAGTACACCGGCATGTTCCCATCGACGACAATGCCCGGTGGGAAAAAAACGCGGCCACACTCAAACAACTGCACAGCCTGCGCGATCGGATCAAGGCGCTGGAGCAGGTCAACAAGCCAGCCTGAACGGAACAACTCGATGATGGATATCCACGCAATTCTCAAGCAACTGCCGCACCGCTACCCGTTTTTGCTGGTGGACAAGGTGATCGAGCTCGAGAGCAATGTGCGCATCCGCGCGATCAAGAACGTCACGTTCAACGAGCCCTATTTCACAGGCCACTTTCCGGGCCGCCCGGTGATGCCGGGGGTGTTGATCCTCGAAGCCCTGGCCCAGGCGGCAGGTCTGCTGGCCTTCGATGCAATGGGAAAGGTGCCGGACGAGAACAACATTTACTACTTCGTGGGCATCGACGGTGCCCGATTCAAGCGCCCGGTGGAGCCGGGTGATCAGCTGCTGCTGGACATCACGATCGACCGGGTTCGTGGCGGCATCTGGAAGTTCAAGGGCTGCGCGCGCGTGGGCGAAGAGGTGGCCTGCGAGGCGGAACTGATGTGCACCATGCGCAGCGTGGGCTGAGCGTTGGCGGGGGCGGTGCCATGGTGAGCAACATCCATCCCACGGCCATCGTGGATCCTGGTGCCGAGTTGCACCCCACGGTGACGGTCGGCCCGTATTCCATTGTCGGTCCACACGTGCGAATCGGGGCGGGCACCACGGTCGGCGCGCATTGCGTGATCGAGGGGCGTACCACGATCGGTGCCGATAACCGCATCTTCCAGTTCGCCTCGCTGGGTGCGGCGCCGCAAGACAAGAAATACGCCGGTGAGCTGACACGGCTGGAGATCGGAGACCGCAACACCATTCGCGAGTTCTGCACCTTCAATCTGGGGACCGTGCAGGACCGTGGGGTCACGACCATCGGCCATGACAACTGGATCATGGCCTATGTGCACATCGCGCACGACTGCATCGTGAGCGACGGGACCATCCTCGCCAACAATGCCACGCTGGCCGGCCATGTGCAGGTGGGGCACCAGGCCATCATCGGTGGGCTGACGGGCGTGCACCAGTTCGTGAAGGTGGGCGCCCATGTGATGGCCGGGTTCGGCAGCCACATCTCCCAGGACGTACCGCCGTTCATGATGGTCGACGGCCATCCACTGGCGGTGCGGGGACTCAACCTCGAGGGTTTGCGTCGCCGCGGTTTTTCGGCCGCGCGCGTCGCGGCCATCAAGCAGATGCACCGCCTGCTGTATCGGCAGGGCATGACGTTGCAGGCGGCGCAGGCGGCGATTGCCGAGCTGCCGTTGGAGCACCCCGAGGCGGAATCGGACATCGCCCAGATGCGGGCCTTCTCGAGGCATCCACGCGTGGCATTGTCCGCTGACCGATCGTGCGCATGAGTGCGGAACCCCGCATCGCCATGGTGGCCGGCGAGACCTCGGGCGATTTGCTGGCCAGTCTGTTGCTCGACGGCATGCGCGCCCAGTGGCCTGGCCTGCAGGCGCAAGGCATTGGCGGGCCGCAAATGGCCACGCGCCAGTTCGAGGCCTGGTGGCCCAGCGAGCGGCTGGCGGTACACGGATACAGCCTGGAGGTGCTGCGGCGGCTGCGTGAGTTGCTGGGCATTCGCAAGCAGTTGCGCCAGCGCTGGCTGCGGGATCGACCAGATGTCTTCATCGGGGTGGACGCGCCGGATTTCAACCTGGGTCTGGAAGCGCATCTGCGCACCGCCGGGATCAAGACGGTGCATTTTGTGTGCCCGTCCATCTGGGCATGGCGCGCGGGCCGGGTAGACCGGATTCGCCGCAGCGCCGACCATGTGCTGTGCATCTTTCCGTTCGAACCGGAACTGCTGGCGCGCCACGGCATTGCCGCCACCTATGTGGGGCATCCGCTGGCCGGTGTGATTCCACTTGAACCTGATCGGTCGGCCGCGCGCATCCGCCTGGGACTGCCCCTGGATGGGGAGGTTCTGGCCGTGCTGCCGGGCAGTCGGCGCGCGGAAATCGAGTACATCGCCCCGCCGTTTTTCCATGCGGTCCGCCAGATATTGCGTCAGCGCCCTGGGCTGCGGGTGGTGGTGCCGGCGGTCCCGGCCCTGCAGCAGCGCATCGAGGCGGTTGCCCGCGCCTGTGGCGTCGGTGATGCGGTGCAGATCGTCTCCGGCCGGTCGCATGATGCCCTCGAGGCCTGCGATGTGACACTGATCGCCAGTGGCACGGCCACGCTGGAGGCCGCCCTGTTCAAGCGGCCCATGGTGATCGGCTACCACATGCATCCGGTGAGCTGGTGGCTGATGCGCCGCAAGCAGTTGCAACCCTGGGTGGGCCTGCCCAATATCCTGTGTGGCGAGTTCGTCGTGCCGGAACTGATCCAGAATGCGGCAAGCCCCGAGGCCCTGTGTGCCGCGACGGTGGACTGGCTGGATGCGCGCACGCAGGCGCCCGCCCGGGTCGTTGCACTGGAGGCCCGATTCACCGAGCTTCACCGTACCCTGTTGCGTGATACCCCCCGATTGGCCGCCGATGCGATCCAAAAAGTCCTCGCTGCCTGAACAGGTGCACCTGCCCTGGCATCCCACCGGTCTGGTCGCGGGTGTCGACGAGGCCGGCCGCGGGCCGCTGGCGGGCCCGGTGGTGGCTGCGGCCGTGGTGCTGGATGACCTGCATCCCATTACCGGCCTGGCCGACTCCAAGAAGCTTACCGCGGCGCGGCGAGAGGCGCTGTATGACGAAATTCGCGCCAAGGCCCTGTGCTGCAGCGTGGCGGAGGCGAGCGTGGAAGAGATCGACCGGCTCAACATCCTGCAGGCGACGTTGCTGGCGATGCGCCGGGCCGTGCAGGGGCTGCGCCTAAAGCCGGCGATGGTGCTGGTCGATGGCAACCGGCTGCCCGTGCTGGATGTTCCGGCCGAAGCCATCATCAAGGGCGATGCCCTGGTGCCGGCCATTTCGGCCGCGTCCATCCTGGCCAAGGTGCACCGTGACCGGTGGTGCCTACAGGTGCACGAGCAGTTTCCGGCGTATGGATTTGCGGCGCACAAGGGTTATGGCACGGCGGTGCATCTGGCGGCCCTGCGCGAGCACGGCGCCTGCGAGCATCACCGGCGATCGTTCGCGCCTGTCGCCCAAGCCCGCAGCCTGGTGGGGTCCGCGCCATGACCTCGCAGCCGTGGTCCATGTGCAATCGCGTGACAACCCGCTGGTGAAGGATCTCCGGCGTCTGGCGCAGGACTCCACCGCCTATCGCAAGCAGGGGCGCGTCTGGCTGGAGGGTGACCATCTGTGCCGCGCGGCCTTGGCTCGCCGCCAGCAGCCAGATGTGGCAGTGTTTCAGGAGTCATTTTGGGCGCTATCGCACGCTGAATGGACATTCGATGCTACAAAAATTGTAGTTTTGAGCGATGCCCTGTTTGCGGATATCAGCGGGTTGGAGTCACCAGCCCGCATGGGCTTCGTGCTGGCGCTGCCGGCGGCCGACGGCATCCACAAGGATGCGCCAACGGTGGTGCTGGACCGCGTGCAGGATGCGGGAAACGTCGGGTCCATCTTGCGCAGTGCCGCCGCGTTCGGTTTCCGGCAGGTCGTGGCCATCAAGGGCAGTGCCGCGCTGTGGTCGGCCAAAGTGTTGCGGGCCGGCATGGGTGCGCACTTCGGGCTTCATCTGGTGGAAGGCGTGTCTGTGTCGGATATCGAATCCTTGGAAGTTCCGATCCTGGTCACCAGTTCCCACGCAGGGAGCACCTGCACCGGGGCCCTGCCGTGGCCATGCGCCTGGGTGATGGGTCACGAGGGCAGGGCGTGTCGCCGGAACTGGAAGCCCTGGCGGCCCAGCGCATCCGCATCGCGCAGCCCGGGGGCGAAGAATCGCTGAACGTGGGCGCAGCAGCCGCCATTTGCCTGCACGCCAGCGGCGTGGCCCGCTGACGGGCGTTTGCGCGCCCCGTGCGGGGCGGCTGGCCGGTCGCAACCGGTGTTGAAATCCATGTTGCAGCGCCGCAATCGCTGGGGTCATCGGTGGCCTGCGGTATAATCGGGGCTTTCTCGCAATAGCGTCGCCCGACCGCACCCAAAGCAACAACCCATCTGAGAGCAGCCGCTGGCACCCACCCGTGCGAGTGGACTGCGGCGCCGGGCGACCGTAACCATCCGGAGAACCAGTGCTTTGTCTTTACAGGGAAATTTCCCGCCCGCCATCCTGGCGCTTGCAGACGGCACGGTCTTTATCGGCAACTCGATCGGTGCCACCGGCACCACAGTGGGTGAGGTGGTGTTCAACACCGCGATCACCGGCTACCAGGAAATCCTCACCGACCCCAGTTACTGCCAGCAGATCGTCACGCTCACGTATCCGCACATCGGCAACTACGGCGTCAATGCCGAGGACATCGAGGCCGACAAGGTCCACGCCGCGGGGCTGATCATCAAGGATCTGCCGCTGATCGCCAGCAATTTCCGCTCCACCGAGACGCTGTCGGCTTACCTGGTGCGTGAGCGCACGGTGGCAATCGCCAACATCGACACCCGCAAGCTGACCCGTTTGTTGCGCAGCCAGGGGTCCCAGAACGGCGCCATCATGGGCCTGGCGCTGGGCCAGTCCGTGACGCCGGAATTGATCGAGCAGGCGGTGGCCGCCGCCAAGGCCGCGCCCAGCATGGCGGGGCTTGATCTGGCGCAGGTGGTGTCCACCACCACGGCCTACGAGTGGACCCAGACCGAATGGAAACTCGGCTCCGGCTACGGCGAGCTGGACAAACCCGCCTTTCACGTGGTGGCCTACGACTTCGGCGTCAAGAAAAACATCCTGCGCATGCTGGCCGAG
>RYYW01000213.1:88552-104121 GCA_013621005.1 Aeschynomene evenia | reverse complement strand
ACGATGATGTAATGAGCCTATTTTGGTGCTAATTGAGTGTTGAGCTTCATTTGGTCTTACACTGGACAAAGGCTCCATTTTAGTCACTAGGAACGTTTAGATAAACAAAGGATGATGTAATGAGCCTATTTTGGTCCTAATTGAGTGTATTGAGCTTCATTTGGTCTTACTTTGGTCAATGGGTCCATTTTAGTCACTAGGATGTTGTAGATAACCAAAGGATGATGTAATGAGCCTATTTTGGTAATTGAGTGTATTAGCTTCATTTTCTTACTTGGTCAATGGCTCCATTTTAGTCACTAGGAAGGTTTAGATAACAAAGGATGATGTAATGAGCCTATTTGGTCTAATTGAGTGTATTGAGCTTCATTTGGTCTTACTCTGGTCAAGGCTCCATTTTAGTCACTAGGATGTTGTAGATAACCAAAGGATGATGTAATGAGCCTATTTTGGTCCTAATTGAGTGTATTGAGCTTCATTTGGTCTTACTTTGGTCAATGGCTCCATTTTAGTCACTAGGATGTTGTAGATAACCAAAGGATGATGTAATGAGCCTATTTTGGTCATTGAGCTTCATTTTGTCTTACTTTGGTCAATGGCTCCATTTTAGTCACTAGGAGGTTTAGATAAACAAAGGATGATGTAATGAGCCTATTTGGTCTAATTGAGTGTATTGAGCTCATTTGGTCTTACTCTGGTCAAAGCTCCATTTTAGTCACCAAAGGATGTAATGAGCCTATTTTGGTCCTTGAGTGTATTGAGCTTCATTTGGTCTTACTTTATCAATGGCTCCATTTTAGTCACTAGGATGTTGTAGATAACCAAAGGATGATGTAATGAGCCTATTTTGGTGCTAATTGAGTGTATTGAGCTTCATTTTGTCTTACTCTGGTCAATGGCTCCATTTTAGTCACTAGGAAGGTTTAGATAACAAAGGATGATGTAATGAGCCTATTTGGTCCTAATTGAGTGTATTGAGCTTCATTTGGTCTTACTTTGGTCAATGGCTCCATTTTAGTCACTAGGATGTTGTAGATAACCAAAGGATGATGTAATGTGCCTATTTTGGTCCTAATTGAGTGTATTGAGCTTCCTTTGGTCTTACTTTGGTCAATGGGTCCATTTTAGTCACTAGGATGTTGTAGATAACCAAAGGATGATGTAATGCCTATTTGGTCCTAATTGAGTGTATTGAGCTTCATTTGGTCTTACTTGGTCATAGGTCACTAGGAAGGTTTAGATAACAAAGGATGATGTAATGAGCCTATTTTGGTCGTAATTGAGTGTATTAAGCTTCATTTGGTCTTACTTTGGTCAATGGCTGCATTTTAGTCACTAGGAAGGTTTCAAAGGATGATGTAATGAGCCTATTTTGGTGCTAATTGAGTGTATTGAGGTTCATTTGGTCTTACTTGGTCAATGGCTCCATTTTAGTCACTAGGAAGGTTTAGATAAACAAAGGATGATGTAATGTGCCTATTTTGGTCCTAATTGAGTGTATTGAGCTTCATTTGGTCTTACTTGGTCAATGGCTCCATTTTAGTCACTAGGAAGGTTTAGATAAACAAAGGATGATGTAATGTGCCTATTTTGGTCCTAATTGTATTGAGCTTCATTTGGTCTTACTTTGGTCAATGGCTCCATTTTAGTCACTAGGATGTTGTAGATAACCAAAGGATGATGTAATGAGCCTATTTTGGTCCTAATTGAGTGTATTGAGCTTCATTTGGTCTTACTTTGGTCAATGGCTCCATTTTAGTCACTAGGAATAGATAAACAAAGGATGATGTAATGAGCCTATTTTGGTGCTAATTGAGTGTATTGAGCTTCATTTGGTCTTACTTGGTATTTTAGTCACTAGGAAGGTTTAGATAAACAAAGGATAATGTAATAAGCCTATTTTGGTCCTAATTGAGTGTATTGAGCTTCATTTGGTCTTACTTTAATCAATGGGTTCCATTTTAGTCACTAGGATGTTGTAGGTAACCAAAGGATGATGTAATGAGCCTATTTTGGTGCTAATTGAGTGTATTGAGCTTCATTTGGTCTTACACTGGGTCAAAGGCTCCATTTTAGTCACTAGGAACGTTTAGATAAACAAAGGATGATGTAATGAGCCTATTTTGGTCCAAATTGAGTGTATTGAGCTTCATTTGGTCTTACTTTGGTCAATGGGTCCATTTTAGTCACTATAGATAACCAAAGGATGATGTAATGAGCCTATTTTGGTGCAAATTGAGTGTAATTAGCTTCATTTTGTCTTAAATGGTCACAGTTTAGATAAACAAGGATGATGTAATGAGCCTATTTTGGTCTAATTGAGTGTATTGCTTCATTTGGTCTTACTTGGTCAAGGCTCCTTTAGTCACTAGGATGTTGTAGATAACCAAAGGATGATGTAATGAGCCTATTTTGGTCCTAATTGAGTGTATTGAGCTTCATTTGGTCTTACTTTGGTCAATGGGTCCATTTTAGTCACTAGGAAGGTTTAGATAAACAAAGGATAATGTAATGAGCCTATTTTGGTCCTAATTGAGTGTATGAGCTTCATTTGGTCTTACTTTAATCAATGGTTCCATTTAGTCACTAGGATGTTGTAGATAACCAAAGGATGATGTAATGAGCCTATTTTGGTGCTAATGAGTGTATTGACCTTCATTTGGTCTTACTTTGGTCAATGGCTCCATTTTAGTCACTAGGAGTTGTAGATAAAAAGGATGATGTAATGAGCCTATTTTGGTCCTAATTGAGTGTATTGAGCTTCATTTGGTCTTACTTTGGTCAATGGCTCCATTTTAGTCACTAGGAAGGTTTAGATAACAAAGGATGATGTAATGGCCGATTTGGTCCTAATTGAGTGTATTGAGCTTCATTGGTCTTACTTTGGTCAATGGCTCCATTTTAGTCACTAGGATGTTGTAGATAACCAAAGGATGATATAATGAGCCTATTTTGGTCCAAATTGTGTATTGAGCTTCATTTGGTCTTACTTGGTCAATGGTCCATTTTAGTCACTGTTGTAGATAACAAAGGATGATGTAATGAGCCTATTTTGGTAATTGAGTGTAATTGAGCTTCATTTGTCTTACTTGGTCAATGGCTCCATTTTAGTCACTAGGAATGTTTAGATAAACAAAGGATGATGTAATGAGCCTATTTTGGTCTAATTGAGTGTATTGAGCTTCATTTGGTCTTACTTGGTCAAAGGCTCCATTTTAGTCACTAGGATGTTGTAGATAACCAAAGGATGATGTAATGAGCCTATTTTGGTCCTAATTGAGTGTATTGAGCTTCATTTGGTCTTACTTTGGTCAATGGCTCCATTTAGTCACTAGGATGTTTAGATAAACAAAGGATGATGTAATGAGCCTATTTTGGTCGTAATTGAGTGTATTGAGCTTCATTTTGTCTTACTTTGGTCAATGGCTCCATTTTAGTCACTAGGAAGGTTTAGATTAACAAAGGATGATGTAATGAGCCTATTTGGTGCTAATTGAGTGTATTGAGCTCATTTGGTCTTACTTTGGTCAAAGGCTCCATTTTAGTCACTAGGAATTTAGATAAACAAAGGATGTAATGAGCCTATTTTGGTCCTATTGAGTGTATTGAGCTTCATTTGGTCTTACTTTAATCAATGGCTCCATTTTAGTCACTAGGATGTTGTAGATAACCAAAGGATGATGTAATGAGCCTATTTGGTCCTAATTGAGTGTATTGAGCTTCATTTTGTCTTACTTTGGTCAATGGCTCCATTTTAGTCACTAGGAAGGTTTAGATAAACAAAGGATGATGTAATGGCCTATTTTGGTCCTAATTGAGTGTATTGAGCTTCATTTGGTCTTACTTTGGTCAATGGCTCCATTTTAGTCACTAGGATGTTGTAGATAACCAAAGGATGATGTAATGGCCTATTTTGGTCCTAATTGAGTGTATTGAGCTTCATTTGGTCTTACTTTGGTCAATGGGTCCATTTTAGTCACTAGGATGTTGTAGATAACCAAAGGATGATGTAATGAGCCTATTTTGGTCCTAATTGAGTGTATTGAGCTTCATTTGGTCTTACTTGGTCAAGGCTCCATTTTAGTCACTAGGAAGGTTTAGATAAACAAAGGATGATGTAATGAGCCTATTTTGGTCTAATTGAGTGTATTGAGCTTCATTTGGTCTTACTTTGGTCAATGGCTCCATTTTAGTCACTAGGAAGGTTTAGATAAACAAAGGATGATGTAATGAGCCTATTTTGGTGCTAATTGAGTGTATTGAGTTCATTTGGTCTTACTTGGTCAAAGGCTCCATTTTAGTCACTAGGGAGGTTTAGATAAACAAAGGATGATGTAATGTGCCTATTTTGGTCCTAATTGAGTGTATTGAGCTTCATTTGGTCTTACTTGGTCAATGGCTCCATTTTAGTCACTAGGAAGGTTTAGATAAACAAAGGATGATGTAATGAGCCTATTTGGTCCATTGAGCTTCATTTGGTCTTACTTTGTCAATGGCTCCATTTTAGTCACTAGGAAGATAACCAAAGGATGATGAGCCTATTTTGGTCCTAATTGAGTGTATTGAGCTTCATTTGGTCTTACTTTGGTCAATGGCTCCATTTTAGTCACTAGGAAGGTTTAGATAAACAAAGGATGATGTAATGAGCCTATTTTGTCCTAATTGAGTGTATTGAGCTTCATTTGGTCTTACTTTGGTCAAAGCTCCATTTTAGTCACTAGGAAGGTTTAGATAAACAAAGGATAATGTAATAAGCCTATTTTGGTCCTAATTGAGTGTATTGAGCTTCATTTGTCTTACTTAATCAATGGTCCAATTTAGTCACTAGGATAGGTAACAAAGGATGATGTAATGAGCCTATTTTGGTCCTAATTGATTGAGCTTCATTTGGTCTTACTTGGTCAATGGCTCCATTTTAGTCACTAGGAACGTTTAGATAAACAAAGGATGATGTAATGAGCCTATTTTGGTCCTAATTGAGTGTATTGAGCTTCATTTGGTCTTACTTGGTCAATGGCTCCATTTTAGTCACTAGGATGTTGTAGATAACCAAAGGATGATGTAATGAGCCTATTTTTGGTGCAATTGAGTGTAATTAGCTTCATTTTGTCTTACTTGGTCAATGCTCCATTTTAGTCACTAGGAAGGTTTAGATAAACAAAGGATGATGTAATGAGCCTATTTTGGTCTAATTGAGTGTATTGAGCTTCATTTGGTCTTACTTGGTCAATGCTCCATTTTAGTCACTAGGATGTTGTAGATAACCAAAGGATGATGTAATGAGCCTATTTTGGTCCTAATTGAGTGTATTGAGCTTCATTTGGTCTTACTTTGGTCAATGGCTCCATTTTAGTCACTAGGAAGGTTTAGATAAACAAAGGATGATGTAATGAGCCTATTTTGGTCCTAATTGAGTGTATTGAGCTTCATTTGGTCTTACTTTTCAATGGTTCCATTTTAGTCACTAGGTGTTGTAGATAACCAAAGGATGATGTAATGAGCCTATTTTGGTCCTAATAAGTGTATTGACCTTCATTTGGTCTTACTTTGGTCAATGGCTCCATTTTAGTCACTAGGATGTTGTAGATAACAAAAGGATGATGTAATGAGCCTATTTTGGTCCTAATTAAGTGTATTGAGCTTCATTTGGTCTTACTTTGGTCAATGGCTCCATTTTAGTCACTAGGAGGTTTTAGAAACAAAGGATGATGTAATGAGCCTATTTTGGTCCTAATTGAGTGTATTGAGCTTCATTTGGTCTTACTTTGGTCAATGGCTCCATTTTAGTCACTAGGATGTTGTAGATAACCAAAGGATGATGTAATGAGCCTATTTTGGTCCTAATTGAGTGTATTGAGCTTCATTTGGTCTTACTTTGGTCAATGGCTCCATTTTAGTCACTAGGATGTTGTAGATAACCAAAGGATGATGTAATGAGCCTATTTTGGTCTAATTGAGTGTATTGAGCTTCATTTGGTCTTACTTGGTCAATGGCTCCATTTTAGTCACTAGGAAGGTTTAGATAAACAAAGGATGATGTAATGTGCCTATTTTGGTCCTAATTGAGTGTATTGAGCTTCATTTGGTCTTACTTGGTCAATGGCTCCATTTTAGTCACTAGGAAGTTTTAGATAAACAAAGGATGATGTAATGAGCCTATTTTGGTCCTAATTGAGTGTATTGAGCTTCATTTGGTCTTACTTTGGTCAATGGCTCCATTTTAGTCACTAGGAAGGTTTAGATAAACAAAGGATGATGTAATGAGCCTATTTTGGTCCTAATTGAGTGTATTGAGCTTCATTTGGTCTTACTTTGGTCAATGGCTCCATTTTAGTCACTAGGATGTTGTAGATAACCAAACCTATTTTGGTCCTAATTGAGTGTATTGAGCTTCATTTGGTCTTACTTTGGTCAATGGTCCATTTTAGTCACTAGGATGTTGTAGATAACCAAAGGATGATGTAATGAGCCTATTTTGGTCCTAATTAAGTGTATTGAGCTTCATTTGGTCTTACTTGGTCAATGGCTCCATTTTAGTCACTAGGAAGGTTTAGATAAAAAGGATGATGTAATGAGCCTATTTTGGTCCTAATTGAGTGTATTGAGCTTCATTTGTCTTACTTTGGTCAATGGCTCCATTTTAGTCACTAGGATGTTGTAGATAACAAAAGGATGATGTAATGAGCCTATTTTGGTCCTAATTAAGTGTATTGAGCTTCATTTGGTCTTACTTTGGTCAATGGCTCCATTTTAGTCACTAGGATGTTGTAGATAACCAAAGGATGATGTAATGAGCCTATTTTGGTCTAATTAAGTGTATTGAGCTTCATTTGGTCTTACTTTGGCTCCATTTTAGTCACTAGGAAGGTTTAGATAAACAAAGGATGATGTAATGAGCCTATTTGGTCCTAATTGAGTGTATTGAGCTTCATTTGGTCTTACTTTGGTCAATGGCTCCATTTTAGTCACTAGGATGTTGTAGATAACCAAAGGATGATGTAATGAGCCTATTTTGGTCCTAATTGAGTGTATTGAGCTTCATTTGGTCTTACTTTGGTCAATGGCTCCATTTTAGTCACTAGGATGTTGTAGATAACCAAAGGATGATGTAATGAGCCTATTTTGGTCTAATTGAGTGTATTGAGCTTCATTTGGTCTTACTTGGTCAAGGCTCCATTTTAGTCACTAGGAAGGTTTAGATAAACAAAGGATGATGTAATGAGCCTATTTTGGTCCTAATTAAGTGTATTGAGCTTCATTTGGTCTTACTTTGGTCAATGGGTCCATTTTAGTCACTAGGAAGGTTTAGATAAACAAAGGATGATGTAATGTGCCTATTTTGGTCCTAATTGAGTGTATTGAGCTTCATTTGGTCTTACTTTGGTCAATGGGTCCATTTTAGTCACTAGGATGTTGTAGATAACCAAAGGATGATGTAATGAGCCTATTTTGGTCCTAATTAAGTGTATTGAGCTTCATTTGGTCTTACTTTGGTCAATGGCTCCATTTTAGTCACTAGGAAGGTTTAGATAAACAAAGGATGATGTAATGAGCCTATTTGGTCCTAATTGAGTGTATTGAGCTTCATTTGGTCTTACTTTGGTCAATGGCTCCATTTTAGTCACTAGGATTTAGATAACCAAAGGATGATGTAATGAGCCTATTTTGGTCCTAATTGAGTGTATTGAGCTTCATTTGGTCTTACTTTTCAATGGCTCCATTTTAGTCACTAGGATGTTGTAGATAAACAAAGGATGATGTAATGAGCCTATTTTGGTCCTAATTGAGTGTATTGAGCTTCATTTGGTCTTACTTTGGTCAATGGCTCCATTTTAGTCACTAGGATGTTGTAGATAACCAAAGGATGATGTAATGAGCCTATTTTGGTCTAATTTGTATTGAGCTTCATTTGGTCTTACTTGGTCAATGGCTCCATTTTAGTCACTAGGAAGGTTTAGATAAACAAAGGATGATGTAATGAGCCTATTTTGGTCCTAATTGAGTGTATTGAGCTTCATTTGGTCTTACTTTGGTCAATGGCTCCATTTTAGTCACTAGGATGTTAGATAACCAAAGGATGATGTAATGAGCCTATTTTGGTCCTAATTGAGTGTATTGAGCTTCATTTGGTCTTACTTCAATGGCTCCATTTTAGTCACTAGGAAGGGATGGTAATAGACTTCAAAGGCTCCATTTTAGTCACTAGTTTAGATAAACAAAGGATGATGTAATGAGCCTATTTTGGTCCTAATTGAGTGTATTGAGCTTCATTTGGTCTTACTTTGGTCAATGGCTCCATTTTAGTCACTAGGATGTTGTAGATAACCAAAGGATGATGTAATGAGCCTATTTTGGTCCTAATTGAGTGTATTGAGCTTCCTTTTGGTCTTACTTTGGTCAATGGGTCCATTTTAGTCACTAGGATGTTGTAGATAACCAAAGGATGATGTAATGAGCCTATTTTGGTCCTAATTAAGTGTATTGAGCTTCATTTTGGTCTTACTTGGTCAATGGCTCCATTTTAGTCACTAGGAAGGTTTAGATAAACAAAGGATGATGTAATGTGCCTATTTTGGTCCTAATTGAGTGTATTGAGCTTCATTTGGTCTTACTTTGGTCAATGGCTCCATTTTAGTCACTAGGATGTTGTAGATAACCAAAGGATGATGTAATGAGCCTATTTTGGTCCTAATTAAGTGTATTGAGCTTCATTTGGTCTTACTTTGGTCAATGGCTCCATTTTAGTCACTAGGAAGGTTTAGATAAACAAAGGATGATGTAATGAGCCTATTTTGGTCCTAATTGAGTGTATTGAGCTTCATTTGGTCTTACTTTGGTCAATGGCTCCATTTTAGTCACTAGGATGTTGTAGATAACCAAAGGATGATGTAATGAGCCTATTTTGGTCCTAATTAAGTGTATTGAGCTTCATTTGGTCTTACTTGGTCAATGGCTCCATTTTAGTCACTAGGAAGGTTTAGATAAACAAAGGATGATGTAGCCTATTTTGGTCCTAATTGAGTGTATTGAGCTTCATTTGGTCTTACTTTGGTCAAAGGCTCCATTTTAGTCACTAGTTTAGATAAACAAAGGATGATGTAATGAGCCTATTTTGGTCTAATTGAGTGTATTGAGCTTCATTTGGTCTTACTTTGTCAATGGCTCCATTTTAGTCACTAGGATGTTGTAGATAACAAAGGATGATGTAATGAGCCTATTTTGGTCCTAATTGAGTGTATTGAGCTTCATTTGGTCTTACTTTGGTCAATGGCTCCATTTTAGTCACTAGGATGTTGTAGATAACCAAAGGATGATGTAATGAGCCTATTTTGGTCCTAATTAAGTGTATTGAGCTTCATTTGGTCTTACTTGGTCAATGGCTCCATTTTAGTCACTAGGAAGGTTTAGATAAACAAAGGATGATGTAATGAGCCTATTTGGTCCTAATTGAGTGTATTGAGCTTCATTTGGTCTTACTTTGTCAATGGCTCCATTTTAGTCACTAGGATGTTGTAGATAACAAAATGATGTAATGAGCCTATTTTGGCCTAATTGAGTGTATTGAGCTTCATTTGGTCTTACTTTGGTCAATGGCTCCATTTTAGTCACTAGGATGTTGTAGATAACCAAAGGATGATGTAATGAGCCTATTTTGGTGCTAATTGAGTGTATTGAGCTTCATTTGGTCTTACTTTCAATGGCTCCATTTTAGTCACTAGGAAGGTTTAGATAAACAAAGGATGATGTAATGTGCCTATTTTGGTCCTAATTGAGTGTGTTGAGCTTCATTTGGTCTTACTTTGGTCAATGGCTCCATTTTAGTCACTAGGATGTTGTAGATAACCAAAGGATGATGTAATGAGCCTATTTTGGTCCTAATTGAGTGTATTGAGCTTCATTTGGTCTTACTTTGGTCAATGGCTCCATTTTAGTCACTAGGATGTTGTAGATAACCAAAGGATGATGTAATGAGCCTATTTTGGTCTAATTGAGTGTATTGAGCTTCATTTGTCTTACTTGGTCAATGGCTCCATTTTAGTCACTAGGAAGGTTTAGATAAACAAAGGATGATGTAATGAGCCTATTTTGGTCCTAATTGAGTGTATTGAGCTTCATTTGGTCTTACTTTGTCAATGGCTCCATTTTAGTCACTAGGATGTTGTAGATAACCAAAGGATGATGTAATGAGCCTATTTTGGTCCTAATTGAGTGTATTGAGCTTCATTTGGTCTTACTTAATCAATGGCTCCATTTTAGTCACTAGGATTTGTAGATACCAAAGGATGATGTAATGAGCCTATTTTGGTCTAATTGAGTGTATTGAACTTCATTTGTCTTACTTGGTCAATTTTGGTCACTATTGAGGATGATGTAATGATTTTGGTCCTAATTGAGTGTATTGAGCTTCATTTGGTCTTACTTTGGTCAATGGGTCCATTTTAGTCACTAGGAAAGATAAACAAAGGATGATGTAATGAGCCTATTTTGGTCCTAATTGAGTGTATTGAGCTTCATTTGGTCTTACTTTAATCAATGGCTCCATTTTAGTCACTAGGATGTTGTAGATAAACAAAGGATGTAATGAGCCTATTTTGGTCCTAATTGAGTGTATTGAGCTTCATTTGGTCTTACTTTGGTCAATGGCCATTTTAGTCACTAGGAAGGTTTAGATAACAAAGGATATGTAATGAGCCTATTTAATTGAGTGTATTGAGCTTCATTTGGTCTTACTTTTCAATGGCTCCATTTTAGTCACTAGGATGTTGTAGATAAACAAAGGATGATGTAATGAGCCTATTTTGGTCCTAATTGAGTGTATTGAGCTTCATTTGGTCTTACTTTGGTCAATGGGTCCATTTTAGTCACTAGGATGTTGTAGATAACCAAAGGATGATGTAATGAGCCTATTTTAATTGAGTGTATTGAGCTTCATTTTGTCTTACTGGTCAATGGCTCCATTTTAGTCACTAGGAAGGTTTAGATAAACAAAGGATGATGTAATGAGCCTATTTTGGTCGTAATTGAGTGTATTGAGCTTCATTTGGTCTTACTTTGTCAATGGCTCCATTTTAGTCACTAGGATGTTGTAGATAACCAAAGGATGATGTAATGAGCCTATTTTGGTCCTAATTAAGTGTATTGAGCTTCATTTGGTCTTACTTTGGTAAAAGGCTCCATTTTAGTCACTAGGAAGGTTTAGATAAACAAAGGATGATGTAATGTGCCTATTTTGGTCCTAATTGAGTGTATTGAGCTTCCTTTGGTCTTACTTTGGTCAATGGGTCCATTTTAGTCACTAGGATGTTGTAGATAACCAAAGGATGATGTAATGAGCCTATTTTGGTCCTAATTAAGTGTATTGAGCTTCATTTGGTCTTACTTTGTCAATGGCTCCATTTTAGTCACTAGGAAGGTTTAGATAAAAAAGGATGATGTAATGTGCCTATTTTGGTCCTAATTGAGTGTGTTGAGCTTCATTTGGTCTTACTTTGGTCAATGGCTCCATTTTAGTCACTAGGATGTTGTAGATAACCAAAGGATGATGTAATGAGCCTATTTTGGTCCTAATTAGTGTATTGAGCTTCATTTGGTCTTACTTTGGTCAATGGCTCCATTTTAGTCACTAGGATGTTGTAGATAACCAAAGGATGATGTAATGAGCCTATTTTGAATTAAGTGTATTGAGCTTCATTTGGTTTTACTTTGGTCAATGGCTCCATTTTAGTCACTAGGATGTTGTAGATAACCAAAGGATGATGTAATGAGCCTATTTTGGTCTAATTGAGTGTATTGAGCTTCATTTTGTCTTACTCTGGTCAATGGCTCCATTTTAGTCACTAGGAAGGTTTGATAAACAAAGGATGATGTAATGAGCCTATTTGGTCCTAATTGAGTATTGAGCTTCATTTGATCTTACTTTGGTCAATGGCTCATTTTAGTCACTAGATGTTGTAGATAACCAAAGGATGATGTAATGAGCCTATTTTGGTCGAATGGAGTGTATTGAGCTTCATTTGGTCTTACTTTAGTCAATGGCTCCATTTTAGTCACTAGGATGTTGTAGATAACCAAAGGATGATGTAATGAGCCTATTTGGTCCTAATTGAGTGTATTGAGGCTTCATTTGGTCTTACTTAATCAATGGCTCCATTTAGTCACTAGGATGTTGTAGATTACCAAAGGATGATGTAATGAGCCTATTTTGGTGCTAATTGAGTGTATTGAACTTCATTTGGTTTACTCTGGTCAAAGGCTCCATTTTGGTCACTAGGAAGTTTAGATAAACAAGGATGATGTAATGTCCTATTTTGGTCCTAATTGAGTGTATTGAGCTTCATTTGTCTTACTTTGGTCAATGGGTCCATTTAGTCACTAGGAAAGTTTTAGATAAACAAAGGATATGTAATGAGCCTATTTTGGGTCCTAATTGAGTGTATTGAGCTTCATTTGGTCTTACTTTAATCAATGGCTCCATTTAGTCACTAGGATGTTGTAGATAAACAAAGGATGATGTAATGAGCCTATTTTGGTCCTAATGGAGTGTATTGAGCTTCATTTGGTCTTACTTTGGTCAATGGGTCCATTTTAGTCACTAGGAGGTTTAGATAAACAAAGGATAATGTAATGAGCCTATTTTGGTCCTAAGAGTGTATTGAGCTCATTTGGTCTTACTTATCAATGGCTTCCATTTTAGTCACTAGGAGGTGTAGATAACAAAGGATGATGTAAGAGCCTATTTTGGTCCTAATTGAGTGTATTGAGCTTCATTTGGTCTTACTTTGGTCAATGGGTCCATTTTAGTCACTAGGATGTGTAGATAACCAAAGGATGATGTAATGAGCTATTTTGTGCAATTGAGTGTGTTGAGCTTCATTTGGTTTACTTTGGTCAATGGCTCCATTTAGTCACTAGGAAGGTTTAGATAAACAAAGGATGATGTAATGAGCCTATTTTGCTCGTAATTGAGTGTATTGGCTTCATTTGGTTTACTTGGTCAATGGCTCCATTTTAGTCACTAGGAGTTGTAGATAACCAAAGGATGATGTAATGAGCTATTTTGGTCCTAATAAGTGTATTGAGCTTCATTGGTCTTACTTTGGTAAAGGCTCCATTTTAGTCACTAGGAATGTTTAGATAAACAAAGGATGATGTAATGTGCCTATTTGGTCCTAATTGAGTGTATTGAGCTTCCTTTGGTCTTACTTTGTCAATGGTCCATTTTAGTCTCTAGGATGTGTAGATAACAAAGGATGATGTTAATGAGCCTATTTTGGTCCTAAAGAGTGTATTGAGCTTCATTTGGTCTTACTTCCGTCAATGGCTCCATTTAGTCACTAGGAAGGTTTACATAACAAAGGATGATGTAATGTGCCTATTTGGTCCTAATTGAGTCTGTTGAGCTTCATTTGGTCTTACTTTGGTCATGGCTCCATCACTAGGATGTTAGATAACAAAAGGATGATGTAATGAGCCTATTTTGGTCCTAATTAAGTGTATTGAGCTTCATTTGGTCTTACTTTGGTCAATGGCTCCATTTTAGTCACTAGGATGTTGTAGATAACCAAAGGATGATGTAATGAGCCTATTTTGGTCCTAATTAAGTGTATTGAGCTTCATTTGGTTTTACTTTGGTCAATGGCTCCATTTTAGTCACTAGGATGTTGTAGATAACCAAAGGATGATGTAATGAGCCTATTTTGGTGCTAATTGAGTGTATTGAGCTTCATTTGGTCTTACTTGGTCAATGGCTCCATTTTAGTCACTAGGAAGGTTTAGATAAACAAAGGATGATGTAATGAGCCTATTTTGGTCCTAATTGAGTGTTTGAGCTTCATTTGGTCTTACTTTGGTCAATGGCTCCATTTTAGTCACTAGGATGTTGTAGATAACCAAAGGATGATGTAATGAGCCTATTTTGGTCCTAATTAGTGTATTGAGCTTCATTTGGTCTTACTTTGGTCAATGGCTCCATTTTAGTCACTAGGATAGATAACAAAGGATGATGTAATGAGCCTATTTGGTCCTAATTGAGTATTGAGCTTCATTTGGTACTTTGGTCAATGGCTCCATTTTAGTCACTAGGATGTTGTAGATAACCAAAGGATGATGTAATGAGCCTATTTTGGTGCTAATTGAGTGTATTGAGCTTCATTTGTCTTACTTGGTCAATGGCTCCATTTTAGTCACTAGGAAGGTTTTGATAAACAAAGGATGATGTAATGAGCCTATTTTGGTCCTAATTGAGTGTATTGAGCTTCATTTGGTCTTACTTTGGTCAATGGCTCCATTTTAGTCACTAGGATGTTGTAGATAACCAAAGGATGATGTAATGAGCCTATTTTGGTCCTAATTGAGTGTATTGAGCTTCATTTGGTCTTACTTTGTCAATGGCTCCATTTTAGTCACTAGGATGTTAGATAACCAAAGGATGATGTAATGAGCCTATTTTGGTCCTAATTGAGTGTATTGAGCTTCATTTGGTCTTACTTTGGTCAATGGCTCCATTTTAGTCACTAGGATGTTGTAGATAACCAAAGGATGATGTAATGAGCCTATTTTGGTCTAATTGAGTGTATTGAACTTCATTTGGTCTTACTTGGTCAAAGGCTCCATTTTAGTCACTAGGAAGTTTAGATAAACAAAGGATGATGTAATGTGCCTATTTTGGTCCTAATTGAGTGTATTGAGCTTCATTTGTCTTACTTTGGTCAATGGTCCATTTTAGTCACTTTTGATAAACAAAGGATGATGTAATGAGCCTATTTTGGTCCTAATTGAGTGTATTGAGCTTCATTTGGTCTTACTTTAATCAATGGCTCCATTTTAGTCACTAGGATGTTGTAGATAAACAAAGGATGATGTAATGAGCCTATTTTGGTCCTAATTGAGTGTATTGAGCTTCATTTGGTCTTACTTTGGTCAATGGGTCCATTTAGTCACTAGGAAGGTTTAGATAACAAAGGATAATGTAATGAGCCTATTTTGGTCCTAATTGAGTGTATTGAGCTTCATTTGGTCTTACTTTTCAATGGCTCCATTTTAGTCACTAGGATGTTGTAGATAAACAAAGGATGATGTAATGAGCCTATTTTGGTCCTAATTGAGTGTATTGAGCTTCATTTTGGTCTTACTTTGGTCAATGGGTCCATTTTAGTCACTAGGATGTTGTAGATAACAAAGGATGATGTAATGAGCCTATTTTGGTGCAAATTGAGTGTATTGAGCTTCATTTGTCTTACTTGGTCAATGGCTCCATTTTAGTCACTAGGAAGGTTTAGATAAACAAAGGATGATGTAATGAGCCTATTTTGCTCGTAATTGAGTGTATTGAGCTTCATTTGGTCTTACTTTGTCAATGGCTCCATTTTAGTCACTAGGATGTTGTAGATAACCAAAGGATGATGTAATGAGCCTATTTTGGTCCTAATTAAGTGTATTGAGCTTCATTTGGTCTTACTTTGGTAAAAGGCTCCATTTTAGTCACTAGGAAGGTTTAGATAAACAAAGGATGATGTAATGTGCCTATTTTGGTCCTAATTGAGTGTATTGAGCTTCATTTGGTCTTACTT
>RYYW01000213.1:38887-82311 GCA_013621005.1 Aeschynomene evenia | reverse complement strand
AAAGTTGTGATAGAGTTTTTCTCAAAGATTTGGACACGTAATGAGTTAGGGAGAAAAGCTTAACACAAGGGATTTTATACTGGTTCGGTTATAACCAACCTACTCTAGTCCTCAACCTTTAGTTGAGAGTTCTTAGATATTCTTCTTAGTTTTTCAGAAAGTTTGTTTTGATCGAAAACAACTACCAAGACTAAGTTACAAACTTAGTTTTACACTTAGTAGACTTCTAGGATTAACTTACAAATGTAAGAATTTACACCAATTCAGAACTAGAAGATTTTGCAAAGTTAGAAAAACAATTTCGTAAAAATTGTCTTTCTGAGAAAGTTCTAAGTTTTCGCAAAATGATTTTCAATTCAACAGAGTTTTGGCACGTTTAATCAAGAGTTTTAGTGCAAGAGTTTTGTCACTTTGCTCTGGAATTGAACTCATATATATAGGCATCAAAGAGCCGCGAAATTAGAGGCTTTCACTTTGCTTATGTGGCTGTGTCCTTTTCAGAACGGCTCCCTGCTACAGTCAGCGCAAAATGAGGAACTTTTCAGAACTGCACAGTGCGCGTGTTCCCACTTCCTTGGCTAGTTGTAGCGAGCTTTCTGAGTCTGTTTGCACTTCCTTGAGTCCAGACACTTGGTTGCTTCTAAGTCCAACCTTCTAAGAGTTGTACGGACTTCTGAGGCTAACCTTCTGAGGGAAGACCCTTCTGAGAACTACTAGTCGCGAGGTCTTCTGAGACCCTTCTGAGGCGACAGTGTTCTTTCCTCAGAAACATGTTTTCACCTTCTGCGCTTCTGAGATATCCTTTCTGATATCTTTGGCGCTATGATTTTATCAATTGATCTCGAGGTTACTTGATGTTTTGTCTTGGTCTTTTGCTCATGGCATTGCAATAATTTATAGCTTTCTGAGACACTTAGCGCACATATTAGCAAAACCTTAAGTAAAATTTTATACTTATGACTTACCTTGTTATCATTAAAACTTTCATGACTCTAAGAGAATTTATGCTTAATTCTCTCAGAAGGGTTCTGGAGCTTACAATCTCCCCCTTTTTGATGATAACAACTTAAGTCTTAAGATAATAATTTTGCTTAAGTTCATAAGTGTTTCTGAGTAAGTTCACAACTTATTCAGAATTCACTTTTGCTTTCTTAGAAACTAATTTAGCTTTCTGAGAGAAGGCTTCGTTTTTTCTTAGAAGGCTGAGATAATCAACAGTTCAAGTATGCAATGTATGATTACTGTTTGAGATTATCAATTTCATAGCATGTATTTCATGATAATGTATGTATGAGATTCAGAAATATCAAGCTAAGTAAATCAAGAGATGCCAAAAAATAAATAATAAAATAAGCATAAGATAGGTAAAACATGAGATGCCAAAATAATGATTTATCATTTATGGTTTTGTAAAGATACAAAGAATTTGGCTCCCCCTTACAAAGAATTTGGCTCCCCCTAAGTTGTTGCTCCCCCTAAGTTCTAGCCTAGTGTTTACGATAGCCAAAGTAAAAAATTTTATCAATCATTTATCTACTCCCCATTTGTTACATCAAAAAGGGTGGCTAAGACATAAACGCCATCATTGACTGAGAACTACTGCCTTCTGGCAATGTAGCGTAGCAGCTGGCATATCTCCATGAGAATCTCGCTCTGAGTCGCATTCTGAGCGCATTCTGGAGGAAGGTCAGAGGCAGTGGAAGGCTATTGAGAAGATGAGGGTTGAGATGAAGGAGGACGAGAGACTTCAGCCTCAAGTACTTCATCGATTATATCCCTTGTTTGATATTCAGGAGGTTCTTCTTCTTGTACAGCTTTACCTTCAATAGCAGCAAGTTCAATCGAAGGCTGCCTTTGAGTGTCCTCAGCAACTAGAGCAAGGTCTAGATCAGAGGGTTGCCTAGCTGATGGTTGCTCCATAGCACCAGAAGTCTGAGCATCATCGGAGAGGTTGAAGGTTGAGATCTGGCTATGCATGGCTTCATTGCTCTTCAACTTCTCAATTTGACCAAAGAAAGGCCGAAATTGCACAGAGGGTGGAGTGACTACCATCCTTCCCAGCTGAAAGCCAGAACCGATCATTGAGTCCGTTATGGAGAAGGTGGGACCTTGTTGATCAAAGGATGTAGGAGGAACCTCTGTTATATTGAGGAGGAACCTCTGGTTCCTTCTGAGAGTCCTTCTCAGATAGAGTTCCTTCTAAGGAACTGTGGGCAACAAATGCTCAACTGCTGCAACTCCGGAAGCCATGGTAGCGTCAGCGCCCACCTCTGAGCTGAGCCCAGTGCTGGTGGTCCCTGGCACTACGTCATGTGTTGAGACATGAGTTTCCTCATGTTCCAAAGGGATCTCAGAAGAGAGGAGACCAACCTCAGAAGTTGGTTCAATTAAGCGTTCCTCATGCTGTAGTTGTTGTTGTTGTTGCATCTGAGCAGCTTCTGGAGTCTCAGAAGGTTGATCCAGCGCCTTCTGGACGTCGAGCATCGTCTGAGCCAAGGACTCAGCATTCACAGTGGCAACTTCAGTTTGGTTGCCTCAGAAAGTTCCACCATAGAAACCTCAGATGGCTTCTTCTGGGGCTCTTTCTTGGAGCTTCCAGCATCTGGAGTGCGATGCTCAATGCGAAAGCTTGCCACATCTTCTTCCTCGGAAGAGGAATCAGCAACATTTCCTCCATGCCCCTGAATGTCTTCTCTGGTGGGGGAGACATGTCCAGATGGGGAGGAGTGATGAGAAGCTTCTGCTTCTTCTTCAACAGCAGTAGTAGCAGCAGCGGTGGTGGTAGCAGTAGCAGTAACTGCTACAATTTCTTTACCCGTCGTCTTCGGCGGGCTCTATTTCTTGGTGGTTTTTATCCCCACTCCTTTGTGAGTTTTTCCCTGATATTTCAAGGAATGTAGGAGTTTAGTTTTAAATTTGGTGGGTTTGAAACCATCAACAGAGTCAGAAATAGGAATTGAAGTAGAAGAAGAGTGAAGAAATGAAGGTGGAGTTTTAGAGGTAGCTTTTACCAAACGACCACGTTTCTTTTTCCCTTCTGGTGGCACGTCTGGGACTTGGAGAGTGGGAGGTGCTTTCCTTTTTCTGGTCATGGGTTGCTCAGATGTTGTTTCTTCTGAGTCTTCAGCAGCCTCAGCAATCGTAGGAGCCTTCTGAGGTCTTCTGAGCTTCCTCAGAAGCCATACTCCGTCACCCTTGGAGAAGGATGAGTCATCTTTTGCTTCTTCTTCTTCTTTTCTGAAGGATCGGAAACCTTCTCCTTTCCTTTCTCAGCCTTAGAGGGCTGGATGGGACCAGCAACTCCCTTAGAAGGCTTTGCTTCCTCCTTCTTCTTAGGTGCCCCCGTATCTGGTACCTTCTTCTTCTTGATGTTTTTGAAGGTGACCATGGAGAACTTACTGTGGTTGAAAACGTATTCATAGTCTTCAAGTGGGAAGGAGAAATGGTTGAGGATTCTGGTCAGAAGGCTACCGTAAGGTAGACTTGTGAGAGCCCTCTTTGGATGAGCCTGGTGCATCATGTAGTTGAGCACCATCCTCCAAAATCCACTCTTTCCTTCTTCAGTAGATGGTACAGCAGGCAGGCATCCATGGTGGTAACGTTCCCCATGTCTCCAATCCTAGGGAGAAGGGTATGTTGCACAACGGAGAAGATGATTCTAGCCTCTTGCGTGAGATGAGGCACCTTTACTCCCTTGAGTGGTAGGCTGTTGCTACCAGTCAGAAGTGTCACGACTTCTTCTTCCGAGTCATCTACCTCCTTGACCCATTCTGGGTCGTCAGCGATGACGGCGCCACCATTCAAGGTCTTGAAGACTTTGTTGATGTCAGAGGAGGAGAAGCGGATCTGTTGGTCACCAATCTTGCTCTTGACCCCTTTGTTGGTGAACCTTTCTATTTGCGAATAGAAAGCTCTTACCACATTTGGGTAGCACACGTCCTCAGAGCTCATCATGGCTAGCCATCCAGGTTGCTTGAGGAAGGTGAATTGGATTTCGTCCACCTGATTGTAGACATTGAGAGGCAATACCCTTCCCATGGCAAGATTCCGTGGGAGATAAGTCTTGTGGAATAGGGATTGCATTTCCTCATTGTCATAGAGAATATCTTCGGATATCTCATTGAGATTGTTTCTCATGAGGCCCTTGATTTCTCCTGAGACGGCCATTTGAAGGAAAGGTTTGAGGTATGAGAAGAGATAGAGAAGAACGAGAGAGAGAGAGAGAAAGAGCAGATGAAGATTAGAAAGCGAGGAGAGGTTTTGGCAGAGTTTTGGTAAGTTTTTGAGCGTAAAGTGCTCAAATGAAACGATGCTATAAGTATTTATAGACATGGCTGATAACTAGCCGTTTCGTGCCACTTATCCAAAAGTTACCGTTGGTAACTTATTTCTCGGAAGGTACCTTTCTGAGAGAGGTGGTCCTTCTGAGAAATCCTCCTTCTGAGAGATGTTTCAGAAGATCTCCTTTCTGAGAGATGAGTCTTCTGAGAACAAATTTTCTCAGATAGAGTTTTTTGTGTTTTCCTACTTCTAGCTCAGAAGCTTAGTTCTATTGTTCGTCTCAGAGTCTAAACTAGGACTAAGGGGGGGTTTCTAAGAGAGAGTTTTTTAGATTTCAAAGCACTTAGAAGCATCTTAGATTGAGAAATCCTTTTAGAACATTGAAACGATCCTCGGGTAAAGGCTTTGTAAATATATCTGAGATTTGATCCTCAGTATTTACAAATTTGAGTTCAATGTCGCCTTTTTGCACATGATCCCTAATAAAATGATGTTTTATATCAATGTGCTTGGATCGAGAATGCTGAATAGGATTCTTAGCTAAGTTGATAGCACTTGTATTATCACAGAGGATAGGGATTTTGGTATACCTTATTTGATAATCAAGTAGCTGATTCTTAATCCAGAGCATCTGAGAACAGCAGTTCGCAGCAGATACATATTCAGCTTCAGCAGTTGGTAGGGCGATCGTATTTTGCTTCTTGCAAGACCAAGTGATCAAGCATTTTCCAAAGAAGCAGCAGCAGCCACTTGTGCTTTTGCGATCTATCCTGTCTCCAGCGTAGTCGGCATCGCAGTAACCTACAACATCAGAAGAACAACCTTTCTCGTACCAGAGACCAAGATTTGTAGTTCCACTTAAATATCGTAAAATTCGCTTAACTGCAGTCAAGTGTGATTGCTTGGGCTTAGACTGGAATCTAGCACAGATCCCAACACTGAGTTGGATATCTGGTCTGAAGGCAGTTAAGTAGAGAAGTGAGCCAATTATCCCTCGATAGTTGCTTTCTGAGACTTTCTCACCATCTTCATCCAAGTCAATTACTTGAGAGGGATGCATGGGTGCTCATGGGTTTGGCCTTATCCATCAGAAACTTCCTCAGAAGTTCCTTGGTATACTTCTCTTGATGAATAACCCTTCCGACTCTTGCTTGATTTGCAATCCTAGGAAGAATTTTAATTCTCCCATCATGCTCATCTCGAATTCACCTTGCATAAGCTTGGAGAATTCTTTGCAAAGGCATTCATTTGTTGCGCCAAATATTATGTCATCAACATAATATGGACAATCAAGAAGCCAGAGTCTTCTGTGAGCGTAAAAAGAGTTGTGTCCACTTTCCCTCTTGAGAATCCGTTTTAAGCAAGAAAGAGCTCAATCTATCGTACCAAGCTCTTGGAGCTTGTTTCAAACCATAGAGAGCCTTTGTAAGCTTGAATACATGATTCGGAATGCATCATTCACAAAACCAGGAGGTTGTTTTTACATAAACTTCCTCAGAAAGGTATCCATTCAAGAAGGCGGACTTAACGTCCATCTGATAGAGTTTGAAACTTTATGTGCAGCAAAAGCTAGCAACATTTCTGATAGCTTCCAATCTTGCGACTGGAGCAAAAGTTTCATCATAATCTATCCTTCTTGTTGGTTGTACCCTTGAGCAACAATCTTGCCTTGTTTCTCACGACTTGACCGTTTTCATCAAGTTTGTTTCGAAACACCCATTTAGTCCCAATGACACTCTTGCCTTGGGTTTCTGAGTCAGTTTCCAAACTTGATTTCTCTCAAATTGGTCAAGTTCATCCTGCATGGATTTACCCAGTTAGGATCATCTAACGCCTCTTCTATGGAATCTGGTTCAAGTTCAGAGACCATAGCAAGATTTGTATAGTTCCTTCTGGTTCTCACGCCACTTTCTGGATTGCCTAAGACTTCATTCTGAGAGATGTTCTTCAAGTCTCTTGAACCTCTTATCCTTTAGGAGTAGGGTTCTGAGAATGAGACACAGAAGTTCTCTTTCTGAGTCATCAGAAGCTTGTCCTTCTGAGAATCTAGTTCCATTGTATTTGGAAAAGTAGATTTCTCTAGGTTCTGGAGCTTTGATGATGTTACTAGATTTTCTTTAGATGAAATGATGTTCCATGGGTTGAAGTCAGTCTCATCATCTATAAGAATTTCTTTTTGGCTTTCTCAGAAGAGATGTTGAGTTTCTCAAATTCATCTTCTAAGTCAGCACCTTTCTGAGACAGGTCCTTACTAAGTTCTTTGAACTTAATATGGATTGTCTCTTCAACACATTTACTCCTTTGTTATATACTCTGTAAGCTTTAGAGGCTGAGGAGTATCCTAGAAGTATCCATCATCGGACTTAGATCAAACTTGGAGAGTTTGTCCTTTGTGTTGAGAATAAAACAAGAAAGAACCAAATATATGGAAATAAGAAATGTTTGGTATTTTATTCTTCCATAGCTCGTAAGGTGTCTTTTTCAGAATTGGTCTTAGAAAGACTCGATTCTGAATGTAGCATGAAGTATTTACTGCTTCAGCCCAGAAACCTTTTTTGAAAGTCCACTTTCTAAGAGCATTGTTCTAGCCATCTCTTGAAGGCTTCGATTCTTTCTCTCAGCTACTCCATTTTGTTGAGGAGTTCTGGGAGATGAGAATTCGTGAGCTATGCCCAGATTTTCACAAAGCTTTTCAAAAGCATGATTCTCAAATTCACCACCATGATATGATCTAATGGCATGAATGTGCGATCTTTTTCAGTTGAAACTTTTCGCAAATGCTTTGAACTTCTCAAAAGTTTCTTCCTTAGAAGCTAGAAAGAAAACCCAAGTGAATCTGGAGTAATCATCCACTATGACAAGACCATAGCGTTTCCAGAAAGGGAAGCTGTTCTGGTTGTCCGAAGAAGATCCATGTGGAGCAGTTCCAGTGGTTTCTGAGTAGAAATACCACTTTTACTGGGAAAGGAAGCCTTGTCTGTTTCCCTTTTTTCAAAGAAGTCGCAGGTTGCATCCTTCTGATACTTAATTCTGGGAAGGCCCTTTACAAGTCCTTTCTGAGAGAGTTCAGAAAGAAGTCTCATATGGGCATGACCAAGTTTCTTATGCCATAGCCATTTGTCTTCTTGGACAGAGACAAGCATTCCACATTTTGATCCTTTAGATCATCCAGATGGATAACATAAATGTTACCAACACGTTTTCCTTCCAGAACGATCTTGTCTTTTGTGAGATTAATCACATGACAATACTTGACATAAAACTCAACTTTTAAGCCTTTGTCACAAAATTGACTAATGCTTAATAGATTGTGAGTTAAGCCATCGACCAAAAGTACATCTGAGATTTGGTGAGAGGAATCCTTACCAACATCTCCGATTGCAGTGACTCTCCCTTTAGCGCCATCACCGAATCGCACTGTTCCGCCTTTCTTGGGCTTGAGACTTCTGAACCAGTGCTTGCTTCAGTCATGTGCCTTGAGCAGCCACTGTCAAGTACCACTGCTCATCGTGGTGGTGGAGCAGCGCTTGATGATGCACCTCTTCTGACTCAGATTCTGTTTCCAGAATATAGTCAGTATCGGCATGAAGCAGACATTAGCTTCCTCTTCACTTTCTGACTCAGAGTCTTCCTCTTCTGAGTCACTCCATGTAGCAGCCATTGCCTTCTTCTTCTTCTTGGGAATGAACTTCTTCTTTCCCTTGTTCTGAGGCACTCCGTTCTGAAGTGCCCTTTTCTCCACAGCCAAAACATGTGGCATCAGAAGACTTTGACTTTCCTTTTCTAGGTGTGATCTCTTTGTCTTTGCTTGGTCTTCTCTTCCAAGCTTTCTTCATTTTCCTTACTAGAAGAGAGATGTCATCTTCATCGGAATCTGAGTTTTGATCGTTTTCAGATTCAGATATTTCTTCAGCCTTTAAGGCTTTTGAAGTCTTTTGATCTGACTTTTCAGAGCCAGAGCTTTCTGAGGTCTTGAGGATGAAGATGGTCCTCCAAGTAGTCCTTCAAGCTCAATCTCGTGAGTTTTGAGTGAGCCAAACAATACATCTAAACCCAGCTGATTTAGATCCTTTGCTTCTTGGATTGCTGTCACCTTTGGGCGCACTTGGCAGAGAGGCTTCTGAGAATTTTCCTCACCATCTCAGCGTTGGAGTAGGTCTTTCCCAAGACCTTTAGCTGATTTATGATGTGGAGAAATCTTATTGACATGTTGTCAATAGTTTCCTCAGGTTGCATGCAGAAGGACTCGTACTTATGTACGAGCATTGATACCTTAGTTTCCTTGACTTCATCATTTCCTTCGTGCAGCATGTGTAATCTCTCCCAAATTTCTTGAGCGGTATCACACGACACAATCTTGTCGTATTCTACCTTGGGCAAGGCGCAGAGAAAATGTATTTAGCTTTGAAGTTGAGTTGTATCTTCTCCTTCATCTCTTGAGTCCATTCATCCTTAGGGACTCGTCTTGTATAGGTTCTGAGTGCTGGAGGTGCCGCTCCTGGCTCAGCGTCTGTTGCAACTACAGCATCCTCTGTAATTGTCTGCAGAGGCTGATAGTCTCCATTCTCGATCCTATCCCATAAGTCCAAACTGGTGTGCTTGATGAACAGCGTCATCCTGTCACGCCAGTAGTCGAAGCTGTCTCCGAGAAACATCGGAGGTCTGTTTATTGAGGCCCCATCTGATATGAATGCAGCTGGTGAGTTCATATTTCCCTTCGTGGATCTTTTTCCTTGACACTGCGAAGTGCTCAACCCCTTAAGGACCGAGCTCTGATACCAATTGAAAGTGTATGTGTGCACGAGAAGGGGGGTTGAATCGTGCAAGTTTTAAAATTGCTTGTTAAAACTTTTACTTAGAAAGCTGTTTTTACTCAGAAGGTATGATTAAGAGTTTGCAGCGGAAAATGCTTTCTGAGAAGATTAAGTTTCTGAGAACTTAGTCTTTCTAAGAAAGTTCCTTTCTGAGAGATTTTTAAGAAAACGACTTAAGATTTGAGTTTCTTAAAAGCTTTCTGATTTTGATCAATAAGGTTTCAAGAGACCTCTTGATTAAAGTTGTGATAGAGTTTTTCTCAAAGATTTGGACACGTAATGAGTTAGGGAGAAAAGCTTAACACAGGGATTTTATACTGGTTCGGTTATAACCAACCTACTCTAGTCCTCAACCTTTAGTTGAGAGTTCTTAGATATTCTTCTTAATGTGCCTTCCCAGACAACACTGCCTTACCACGTAAAGGATTCCACCACTTCACAACCCGAAGTGGATTTCCTTGCCTCACACTAGAGGACTTCCTTGCCTTAAACAATTAAGGACTTCCTTGCCTCACAACAGAGGACTTCCTTGCCTCACAACAGAGGACTTCCTTGCCTCAAACACTAGAGACTTAAAACTGCTTCAAACAATGAAGGACTTAGCGTTTTTCAGAAAGTTTGTTTTGATCGAAAACAACTACCAAGACTAAGTTACAAACCTAGTTTTACACTTAGTAGACTTCTAGGATTAACTTACAAATGTAAGAATATACACCAATTCAGAACTAGAAGATTTTGCAAAGTTAGAAAAACATTTCGTAAAAATTGTCTTTCTGAGAAAGTTCTAAGTTTTCGCAAAATGATTTCAATTCAACAGAGTTTTGGCACGTTAATCAAGAGTTTTAGTGCAAGAGTTTTGTCACTTTGCTCTGGAATTGAACTCATATATATAGGCATCAAAGAGCAGCGAATTAGAGGCTTTCACTTTGCTTATGTGGCTGTGTCCTTTTCAGAACGGCTCCCTGCTACAGTCAGCGCAAAATGAGGAACTTTTCAGAACTGCACAGTGCGCGTGTTCCACTTCCTTGGCTAGTTGTAGCGAGCTTTCTGAGTCTGTTTGCACTTCCTTGAGTCCAGACACTTGGTTGCTTCTGAGTCCAACCTTCTAAGAGTTGTACGGACTTCTGAGGCTAACCTTCTGAGGGAAGACCCTTCTGAGAACTACTAGTCGCGAGGTCTTCTGAGACCCTTCTGAGGCGACAGTGTTCTTTCCTCAGAAACATGTTTTCACCTTCTGCGCTTCTGAGATATCCTTTCTGATATCTTTGGCGCTATGATTTTATCAATTGATCTCGAGGTTACTTGATGTTTTGTCTTGGTCATTGCTCATGGCATTGCAATAATTTATAGCTTTCTGAGACACTTAGCGCACATATTAGCAAAACCTTAAGTAAAATTTTATACTTATGGCTTACCTTGTTATCATTAAAACTTTCATGACTCTAAGAGAATTTATGCTTAATTCTCTCAGAAGGGTTCTGGAGCTTACAATTACATCATCCATTGGTTATCTAAACCTTCCTAGTGACTAAAATGGAACAATTGACCAAAGTATGACCTAAAGAAGCTCAATACACTTAATTAGGACCAAAATAGACTCATTGCATCATCCTATGGTTATCTACACCATCCCAGTGACTAAAATGGAACAATTGACCAAAGTATGACCTAATGAAGCTCAATACACTCAATTAGGACCAAAATAGGATCCTTACATCATCCTTTGGTTATCTACACCATCCTAGTGACTAAAATGGAACAATTGACAAAAGTATGACCTAATGAATCTCAACACACTCAATTAGGACCAAATAGGCTCATTACACCATCCTTTGGTTATCTAAACCTTCCTAGTAGCTAAAATGGAACAATTGACCAAAGTATGACCTAATGAAGCTCAATACACTCAATTTGGACCAAAATCGGCTCATAACATCATCCTTTGGTTAACTACACCTTCCTAGTGACTAAAATGGAGTCATTTACCAAACTAAGACCAAATGAAGCTCATTACACTCAATTAGGACCATAATAGGCTCATTACATCATCCTTTGGTTATCTAAACCTTCCTAGCGACTAAAATGGAACAATTGACCAAAGTATGCCCTAATGAAGCTCAATACACTCAATTAGGACCATAATAGGCTCATTACATCATCCTTCGGTTATCTAAACCTTCCTAGTGACTAAAATGGAACAGTTGACCAAAGTATGACCTAATGAGGGTCAATACACTAAACTAGGACCATAATAGGCTCATTACATCATCCTTTGGTTATCTACACCATCCTAGTGACTAAAATAGAACAATTGACAAAAGTATGACCTAATGAAGATCAATACACTCAATTAGGACGAAATTAGGCTCATTACATCATCCTTTGGTTATCAAAACCTTCATAGTGACTAAAATGGTACAATTGACCAAAGTATGACCTAATGAAGCTCAATACACTCAATTAGGACCAAACTAGGCTCATTACATCATCCTTTGGTTATCTAAACCTTTCTAGTGACTAAATTGGAACAACTGACCATAGTATGACCTAATGAAACTCAATACACTCAATTAGGACCAAAATAGGCTCATTACATCATCCTTTGGTTAACTAAACCTTCCTAGTGACTAAAATGGAGTCATTGACCAAACTAAGACCAAATGAATCTCATTACACTCAATTAGGACAAAAATAGGCTCATTACATCATCCATTGGTTATCTAAACCTTCCTAGTGACTAAAATGGAACAATTGACCAAAGTATGACCTAAAGAAGCTCAATACACTTAATTAGGACCAAAATAGACTCATTGCATCATCCTATGGTTATCTACACCATCCCAGTGACTAAAATGGAACAATTGACCAAAGTATGACCTAATGAAGCTCAATACACTCAATTAGGACAAAAATAGGATCCTTACATCATCCTTTGGTTATCTACACCATGCTAGTGACTAAAATAGAACAATTGACAAAAGTATGACCTAATGAATCTCAACACACTCAATTAGGACCAAAATAGGCACATTACATTATCCTTTGGTTATCTAAACCTTCCTAGTAGCTAAAATGGAACAATTGACCAAAGTATGACCTAATGAAGCTCAATACACTCAATTTGGACCAAAATCGGCTCATTACATCATCCTTTGGTTAACTACACCTTCCTAGTGACTAAAATGGAGTCATTTACCAAACTAAGACCAAATGAAGCTCATTACACTCAATTAGGACCATAATAGGCTCATTACATCATCCTTTGGTTATCTAAACCTTCCTAGCGACTAAAATGGAACAATTGACCAAAGTATGCCCTAATGAAGCTCAATACACTCAATTAGGACCATAATAGGCTCATTACATCATCCTTCGGTTATCTAAACCTTCCTAGTGACTAAAATGGAACAGTTGACCAAAGTATGACCTAATGAGGGTCAATACACTCAACTAGGACCATAATAGGCTCATTACATCATCCTTTGGTTATCTACACCATCCTAGTGACTAAAATGGAACAATTGACAAAAGTATGACCTAATGAAGATCAATACACTCAATTAGGACGAAATTAGGCTCATTACATCATCCTTTGGTTATCAAAACCTTCCTAGTGACTAAAATGGAACAATTGACCAAAGTATTGAAAGTGTATGTGTGCACGAGAAGGGGGGGGGGTTGAATCGTGCAAGTTTTGAAAATTACCTTTTAAAACCTTTACTTAGAAAGCTGTTTTTACTCAGAAGGTAGATTTAAGAGTTTGCAGCGGAAATAGCTTTCTGAGAAGATTAAGTTTCTGAGAACTTAGTCTTTCTGAGAAAGTTCCTATCTGAGCAGTCTTAAGAAAATGACTTTAAGTTATAATCTTTTAAACGCTTTCTGATTTTAATCAGTAATGTTTTCACGAGACTTCTTAATTAAAACCGTGGTTGAGTTTTTCTCAAAGATTTATGCAAGTTAAAAAGCAAGGGAGAAAAGCTTAACACAAAGAATTTTATACTGGTTCGGTTATAACCAACCTACTCCAGTCCTCAACCTTCAGTTGAGAGTTCTTAGATATTCTTCTTAATGTGCCTTCTCAGACAACACTGCCTTTACCAAGTAAAGGACTTCCACCACTTCACAACCCGAAGTGGATTTCCTTGCCTCACTCTAGAGGACTTCCTTGCCTCAAACTAGAGGACTTCTTTGCCTTAAACACTTAAGGACTTCCTTGCCTTAATCACCTAAGGACTTTAAACTTTTCCTCAAACACCAGAGGACTTAAAACTGCCTTCACACAAATAAGGACTTAGCGTTTTTCGAAGGTTTGATTTGATCGAAAACAACTACCAAGACTAAGTTACAAACCTAGTTTTACACTTAGCAGACTTCTAGAATTAACTTACAAATGTAAGAATTTACACCAATTCAGAACTAGAAGATTTTGCAAAGTTAGAAGAACAATTTCGTAAAAATTGTCTTTCTGAGAAAGTTCTAAGTTTTCGCAAAATGATTTTTCAATTCAACAGAGTTTTTGCACGTTTAATCAAGAGTTTTTAGCGTAAGAGTTTCGTCACATTGCTCTGGAATTGAACTCATATATATAGGCATCAAAGAGCCGCGAAATTATAAGCTTTCACTTTGCTTATGTGGCTGTGTCCTTTTCAGAACGGCTCCCTGCTACAGTCAGCGCGGAATGAGGAACTTTTCAGAACTGCACAGTGCGCGTGTTCCACTTCCCTGGCTAGTTGTAGTGAGCTTTCTGAGATTGCTTGCGATCCTTGAGTCCAGACACTTGGTTGCTTCTGAGTCCAACTTTCTGAGAGTTGTACGGACTTCTGAGGCGAACCTTCTGAGGGAAGACCCTTCTGAGAACCACTAGTCGCAAGGTCTTCTGAGACCCTTCTGAGGCGACAGTGTTCTTTCCTCAGAAACATGTTTTCACCTTCTGCGCTTCTGAGACATCCTTTCTGATATCTTTGGCGCTATGATTTTATCAATTGATCTCAAGGCTACTTGATGTTTTGTCTTGGTCTTTGCTCATGGTATTGCATAGTTTAAAGCTTTCTGAGACACTTAGCGCACATATTAGCAAACCTTAAGTAAAATTTTTATACTTATGGCTTACCTTGTTATCATTAAAACTTTCATTACTCTAAGAGAATTATGCCTAATTCTCTCAGAAGGGTTCTCGAGCTTACAATCTCCCCTTTTTGATGATAACAACTTAAGTCTTAAGATAATAATTTTGCTTAAGTTCAGAAGTGTTTCTGAGTAAGTTCACAACTTATTCAGAATGCACTTTTGCTTTCTTAGAAACTACTTAGCTTTCTGAGAGAAGGCTTTGTTATTTTCTTAGAGGCTGTGATAATCAACAGTTAAGTATGCAATGTATGATCACTGTTTGAGTTATCAATTACATAGCGTGTATTTCATGATGAATATATGTATGAAATTCAAAAATACCAGGCTAAGTAAATCAAGAAATGCCAAATAATAAAAAATGAGCATAAAATTAAGTAAAACATGAGATGCCAAAATAATGATTTTTCATTGATGGTTTGGTTTTGTAGAGATACAAAATATTTGGCTCCCCCTAAGTTCTAGCCAATGTACAAAATTTTTATCATTTTTATCTACTCCCCCTTTGTTACATCAAAAAGGGTGGCTAAGAACTACTGTGTCGCTCTGAGTCGCATTCGGAGCGCATTCTGGAGGTAGTTCAGAGGCAGTGGAAGGCTGTTGAGAAGATGAGGGTTGAGATGAAGGAAGACGAGAGACTTCAGCCTCAAGTACTTCATCGATGATATCCCTCTTTTGATATTCTGGAAGTTCTTCTTCTTGGACAGCTTTGCCTTCAATAGCAGCAAGTTCAATGGAAGGCTGCCTTTGAGTGTCCTCAGAAACTAGAGCAAGATCTAGATCAGAAGGTTGCCTAGCTGATGGTTGCTCCATAGCACCAGAAGTCTGAGCATCTTCGGAGAGGCTGAAAGTTGAGATCTGACTATGGATGGCTTCACTGCCTTTCAACTTCTCAGTTCGACCAAAGAAAGGCCGAAATTGCACAGAGGGTGGGGTGACTACCATCCTTCCCAGCTGAAATCCGGAACCAATCATTGAGTCCGTAATCGAGAAGGTGGGACCTTGTTGATCAAAGGATGTAGGAGGAACCTCTGTTATATCTAGAGGAGGAACCTCTGGTTCCTTCTGAGAGTCCTTCTCAGATAGAGTTCCTTCTAAGGAACTGTGGGCAACAAATGCCTCAACTGCTGCAACTCCGGCAGCCATGGTAGCGTCAGCGCCCACCTCTGAGCTGAGTCCAGTGCTGGTGGTCCCTGGCACTACTTCATGTGTTGAGACATGAGTTTCCTCATGTTCCGAAGGGATCTCAGAAGAGATAGGACCAATCTCAGAAGTTGGTTCAAGTAAGGCTTCCTCATGCTGTAGTTGTTGTTCTGATTGCATTTGAGCAGCTTCTGGAGTCTCATAAGGTTGATCCAGTTCCTTCTGGACCTCTAGCATCGTCTGAGCCAATGACTCAGCATTCACAGTAGCAGCCTCAGTTGTGGTTGCTTCAGAAAGTTCCACCATAGAAACCTCATATGGCTTCTTCTGGGGCTCTTTCTTGGAGCTTCCAGCATCTGGAGTGCGATGCTCAATGCGGAAGCTTGCCGCATCTTCTTCCTCAGAAGAGGAATCAGCAACATTTCCTCCGTGCCCCTGAATGTCTTCTCTGGTAGGGGAGACATTCCCAGATGGGGAGGAGTGATGAGAAGCTTCTACTTCTTCCTCAACAGCAGCAGCAGTAGCAGTAGCGGTGGTGGCAGCAGTAGCAGCAACTGCTACAATTTCTTTACCCGTCAACTTCGGCGGGCTCTGTTTCTTAGAGGTTTTTATCCCCACTCCTTTGTGAGACTTTCCCTGATAATTCAAGGAATGCAGGAGTTTAGTTTTAAATTTGGTGGGTTTAAAACCAGCAACAGAATCAGAAACAGGAATTGAAGTAGAAGAAGATTTAAGAAAGGAAGGTGGAGTGTTAGAGTAAGCTTTTACCAAACGACTACATTTCTTTTTCCCTTCTGGTGGCACGTCTGGGACTTGGAGAGTTGGAGGTGCTTTCCTCTTTCTGGTTAGGAGTTGCTCAGAAGTTGTTTCTTCTGAGTCTTCAGTAGCCTCAACAACCTCAGGTTTCTTCTGAGGAGTCTTCTGAGCTTCCTCAGAAGCCATACTCCTGGTCACCCTTGTTGGAGAGGGATGAGTCACCTTTTGCTTCTTCTTCTTCTTATCTGAAGGATCGGAAACCTTTTCCTTTCCTTTCTCAGCCTTAGAGGGCTGGTTGGGGCCAGCAGCTCCCTTAGAAGGCTTTGCTTCCTCCTTCCTCTTAGGTGCCCCCGTCTCTGGTACCTTCTTCTTCTTGATGTTGTTGAAGGTGACCATGGTGAATTTGCTGTGGTTGAAGACATATTCATCGTCTTCAAGGGGGAAAGAGAAGTGATTTAAGATCTTGGTCAAGAGACTCCCATACGGTAGACTTGTAAGCGCTCTTTTAGGATGTTCTTGGTGCATCATGTAGTTTAGCACCATCCTCCCAAAATCAATCCTCTCTTTCTTCAGCAGATGATAGAGTAGACATGCGTCCATGGTGGTGACATTCCCCATGTCTCCAATCCGAGGGAGAAGGGCATGTTGGATAACTGAGAAGATGATTCTGGCCTCTTGTGTAAGATGAGGCACTTTCACGCCCTTGAGCGGTAGACTGTTGCTTCCAGTCAGAAGTGTCACCACTTCTTCTTCTGAGTCATCAACCTCCTTGACCCATTCTGGGTCGTCGGCGATGACTGCACCTCTATTCAAGGTCTTGAAAATTTTGTTGATGTCAGAGGATGAGAAGCGGATTGGCTGATCAGCAATCGTGCTCTTGACCCCTTTGTTGGTGAACCTTTCTATTTGCGAATAGAATGCTCTCACCACATTTGGGTAGCACACGTCCTCGGAACTCATCATGGCTGGCCATCCAGGTTGCTTGAGGAAGGTGAATTGAAGTTCATCCACTTGATTGTAAATGTTGAGAGGTAGTACCCTTCCCATAGCAAGATTTCTTGGAAGATAAGTCTTGTGGAATAGGAAATGCATCTCCTCATTGTCGTAGAGGATGTCTTCGGATATTTCATTGAGGTTGTTTCTCATTAAGCCCTTGATTTCTCCAGAGAAGGCCATTTGGAAGAAAGGTTAAGTTTGAGAGGAAATGAGATGAGATAGAGAGGAACGAGGAAGAGAGAGAGAGAGCAGATGAAGATTGGAGAGCGAGGAGAGGATTTGGCAGAGTTTTGGTATGTTCTAAGCGCAAAGTGCTCAAATGGAACAATCCCATGAGTATTTATAGAAATGGCTTGTAACTAGCCGTTTCTAATCGCTTATCCAAAAGTTACCGTTGGTAACTTATTTCTCGGAAGGTACCTTTCTGAGAGAGGTGGTCCTTCTGAGAAACGCTCTTTCTGAGAAATGTTTCAGAAGATCTTTTTTCTGAGGGATGAGTCTTCTGAGAACAAATTTTCTCAGATAGAGTTTTCTGTGTTTTCCTACTTCAAGCTCAGAAGCTTAGTTCTATAGTTTGTCTTAGAGTCTAAGCTAGGACTAAGGGGGGTTTATAAGAAAAAGTTTTTAATTTCAAAGTACTTAGAAACGTCTTAGATTGAGAAGTCCTTTCAGATCATTGAAATGATCCTCGGGTAAAGGCTTTGTAAATATATCTGAGATTTGATCCTCAGTATTCACAAATTTAAGTTCAATGTCGCCTTTTTGCACATGATCCCGAATAAAGTGATGTTTTATATCAATGTGCTTGGATCGAGAATGCTGAATAGGATTCTTAGCTAAGTTGATAGCACTTGTATTATCACAAAGGATAGGAATTTTGGTGTACCTTAATTGATAATCAAGTAGCTGATTCTTAATCCATAGCATCTGAGAACAGCAGTTCGCAGCAGACACATACTCAGCTTCAGCAGTTGATAGGGCGATCGTATTTTGCTTCTTGCAAGACCACGTGATCAAGCATTTTCCAAAGAAGCAGCAGCAGCCACTTGTTGATGCCCTGGCATCTTTATGTAATTTTGTAGTTTAAATTCTAAGAAATTGTGTTTGTTTAGTTAAATTCAGTGTGTTTTTAGAGTAATTTAAGTGTTTTTAGAATAAATTGGATTTTCCTGGGTTATATTACGCTTTTGGTATTATTTTGGTGTTAATTTCAGGATTTGAGCAAGTAATTGATAAATGAATAGCAGCTGGAGATGCACTGAAAGAGCCCAATTTGAGACGCTGGGCGCCTCACTCACGCGCAGCGCCTCAAACTCAGAATGGAAATGAAAATCTGCGAGAGAAGCTAGCGCGTCGCGCCCACATGGCGCCCTGCGCCCAGAAGTCTGGCGCCCCGCGCCCAAGAGCTCCCTGCCGAGGCGCCTTGCGCCCTCTACCAGTCGTGCGCCCAGGAAGCCTGCGCCTTGCGCCCTCCACCAGCCTTGCGCCCGAGAGAGGTCGAATGGCTGGCGCCCTGCGTCCAGCAGGCGCCCGCGCCCCGGAGAAACCAACCCATGCAGCGCGCCGCGTCCTCCCGACGCCTTGCGTCCGGATAAAAGTGGAAACAGAGCATCTATAATTCAGGATTAAATCTGTTTGGATATTACACTGTCTTAGTTATTTTTAAACAAAATCCCTCGGTAATCAATTGAAAATTCTAGACTATCTGATTATATATAGGACTAGAATAGGGGGAAATTAGGGCATCTATTATCTGATCGATCATCTTGAATCCTTATTTTTACAGCAGCAGCTTGTTTTTCATTCCAGTACTCTGTTTTTACTCTGTTTTTCAATACAATGAGTTATTCGTTCTTTAACCTGCTTTCTATCAATTTCTATGCTTTGTTTACTTTGATTATGAGCAACTAATTCCTTGTTAGGGATAGGGGAATCGTATCACTATGAATTAATCCGATGATTGCAACCCTTTGAATTCTATTTCTTCGATTCAGGTAACTACCTTATTGTTTTGTGTTGTTCTGAAGATTGGGAAATCGCTTTTCAACTTATCTTGGATTCATATGTTTATTTGGGAAAATAAGTGTGTGAATTAGCTCAAGGGAAATTGCTGGAAGGATTGATAACTAGGAATAGAGTCAAGACTTTTATGAACTTTGAATCAGTAAACATATTTTCTTTTCTGTGAAACGATTTGATCAAGGGATTGACTGATTGTTCATAGAAAAAGTGTTAAATTACCAAGGGATTGGAATTGACAATTTAAGATTCGTTCATTGAATTAAAGTTTTAGAATTTGAAGGCGAGCAATTGTTTTAATTATTTCAGAAGATACGTGAACCCGATTCCCTAACCTCTCATTCTTTGAAGTTTTCAAAATTAGTTTGCTGTCTGTTACTTTGATACTCTTTTGAATTTATGATTTCAAACCTTTCATTACCCTTAATTCGATTCGTCTAATTAGAAATTCACATCACGAAATCTTTGTTCAGTTCTTTAATCCTCGTGGGAACGATACCCACTCACCGTGGACTTTATTACTTGTACGATTCGGTGCACTTGCCGAAGCCCTATCAAGTTTTTGGCGCCGTTGCAGGGGATTAATTGAAACTGACAATTAGAGTAATTGTGTGATTTCTAAATTAGATATTTTTATTTTGTCTTTACTCTAGTATTCCCTTCACTGTGACGTTGGGAAGTGCTAGACCTCACTTTTATTCAGTTTGGTGTCTGTTTTGCATGCAAAAATAGAACGAACAGAGTTATACTTTGATCCTGAAATTGAAAGGACCTTGAGGAAGCTGAGACAAGCAATGAAAAGAGCAGCAATGGCAGAAGAAGGTGATGGGCCGAGAAGAACTTTGGGAGACTATGCCACACCCACCACTAACGGGTGTGGAAATAGTATTGTCCCACCACCAGTGCAAGAAAACAACTTTGAGCTCAAGCCTTCACTCATCCAATTGGTGCAGCAAGAACAATTCAGTGGAGGAGCTCTTGATGATCCCAACGTTCACTTAGCTACTTTCCTCCAGTTATGTGATACGATCAAAAGCAATGGTGTGAGTTCAGATGCAATCAAGTTGAGGCTCTTCCCTTTCTCTCTTAGGGATAGAGCTAAACTATGGTTGCAATCACAGCCATTGGAAAGCATCAGTACGTGGGATGACTTAGTTAGCAAATTTCTAGCTAAGTATTTCCCTCCACAGAAGCTAGCAAAGCTAAGGAATGACATCAACTCATTTGCTCAAAAGGAGGGAGAATCACTCTATGAAGCATGGGAAAGGTACAAGGAGATGCTCAGAAAATGTCCACACCATGCAATCCCTGACTGGCTACAAATTCAGACATTCTATGATGGAGTTTCTCAAAGTTCGAGAGCTATGATTAATGCAAGTGCTGGAGGATCTCTTCATAGAAAGACGCCTGAGGAAGCTTTAGAGTTGATTGAGACAATGGCCGAGAATAACTTCCTATGTCCAAGTGATCGAACTCCATTAAGAAAAGGTATGATGGAGTTAGACACATTGGATACTCTCTTGGCACAAAACAAGATGATGTCTCAACAACTAACAACACTCACAAAGCAAATGGGACAAATGCAAGTTGCTGCAGTAGGACCTCCAATTTCATCCTGTGAACTTTGTGGTGGGTCTCATAAGAATGAAGAATGTGACTTGTTCAAGGAAACTACACCGGAGCAAGTAAACTACATGGGGAACCCTCCAAGGCAACAAAATGATCCATACTCCAAAACTTATAATCCGGGGTGGTGGAATCATCCAAATTTTGGATGGGGAAATCAAGGGCAGAAGCAATTCCATGCTCCAAATCAACAACCCCCGTTCATTCCTCCACAAGGTCCTCCTAAACCAACTTCACTGGAGATTGCTATGGAGAAACTCACTCAATCTACTTCTACTTTTGTGCAACAAACCTCAAGTTTCATGCAGGAGACAAGGGCTAATTTCAAAAATCAGGAGGCTTCTATAAGGAACTTGGAGGTGCAAGTTGGCCAAATAGCTAAACAACTCTCTGAGAGACCTGCAGGGATTTTTCCAAGCAACACAGAACCAAATCCTAAGGAGCATTGTAAGGCCATTCACTTAAGGAGTGGAAAAATACTTAAAGAACAAAAAGAAGAAAAGAAAGAGAAAGTGGAGGTACGGGACAAGAAAGAAGAGAAAGAGCTTCCCAACATTGAAGAAAGAGAAAAAGAAGTACCAATGCAGGAAGAAGAGAAAGAAGAAGTTAAAGTTGCTCCATACAAGCCAAGGTTGCCATATCCTCAAAGACTTCAAAAGCAAAACCAGGAAAAGCAATTCTCAAAGTTCTTGGACATATTTAGGAAGTTGCAAATAAACATCCCATTTGCTGAGGCACTTGAGCAAATGCCTTTATATGCCAAGTTCATGAAAGATTTGCTGTCAAGGAAGAGAACACTCAGGGAAGATGAAACAGTAATGCTCACAGAGGAATGTAGTGCTGTCATTCAAAAGAAGATGCCTCAAAAGTTAAAGGATCCTGGGAAGTTTTATGTTCCCTGCACCATTGGAAGTTTGACCATTGGAAAAGCCTTATGCGATTTGGGGGCAAGCATTAACCTCATGCCCTTGTCCATTATGAAGAAGTTGAACATAGAAGAAGTGAAGCCAACTTCTATTTCTCTGCAACTTGCTGATCGTTCAATCAAGTTTCCATTTGGTGTGGTAGAGAATGCACTTGTCAAAGTTGATAAGTTCATTTTCCCTGCAGACTTTGTGGTGCTTGATATGGAGGAAGATGAAGACACTCCTATTATCCTTGGGAGACCATTCTTAGCCACTGGAAGAGCTTTAATTGATGTGCAAAAAGGTGAGTTAACATTAAGGGTGCATGATGAAAAGGTAGTTTTTAATGTTTTTAACTCTATGAAATTTCCAGTGGATCAAGAAAATTGCATGAGGTTAGACACAATAGATCCCTTGGTAGAGGAAGTGTTTGCATTAACTTGAGGAGATGATGTTATAGAAACAGTGGCTTTGGTGGAAGGGAATGAAAAAAAACAAGAAGAGCTCAATATGTCAAATTCTTCCCTGACTTTACAAGAAACAGAGGAGCTGTTATTGAAGAAAAAAGAGGAGAAGCAAGAAATTACAAAGCCTGAATTGAAACCATTGCCTCCTTCTCTCAAATATGCTTTCATAGGAAATGATGAGTTCTATCCTGTTATAATCAATGCTTCACTAAATGAAAAGAGGAAGGAGAATTACTGGAAGTGTTGAAGAAGCATAAAGGAGCAATTGGATGGAAGCTTAGTGATCTCAAGGGATTAGTCCAACCATGTGCATGCACAAAATCCTCATGGAAGAAGACTCAAAACCAGTGGTGCAACCTCAACGAAGACTCAACCCCATCATGAAGGAAGTGGTGCTAAAAGAAGTTCTGAAGTTATGGGATGCTGGGATTATTTATCCCATTTCTGACAGTCCTTGGGTGAGTCCAGTGCAAGTGGTACCAAAGAAAGGTGGCATCACGGTGGTGAAGAATGAAAACAATGAGTTAATTCCTACAAGGACAGTGACTGGGTGGAGGATGTGCATTGACTACAGAAGATTAAATTGGGTCACTAGAAAAGATAATTTTCCACTTCCATTCATTGATCAAATGTTGGAGAGGTTGGCGGGTCATCCACATTACTGCTTCTTGGATGGTTATTCAGGCTACAATCAAATTGCAGTAGATCCGGTAGATCAAGAGAAGACAGCTTTCACATGCCCTTATGGAGTTTTTGCCTATCGAAGAATGCCTTTCGGGTTGTGCAATGCACCCGCTACTTTTCAAAGGTGCATGCTTTCTATATTTTCTGATATGGTAGAAAAATTCATTGAGGTATTTATGGATGATTTTTCTGTTTTTGGTAATTCATTTTAGTCCTGTCTCAACCATCTATCTTTAGTTTTAATGAGGTGTCAAGAAACAAACCTTGTTTTGAATTGGGAAAAATGTCATTTTATGGTAACAGAAGGTATTGTTCTTGGACACCGAGTTTCTTCCAAAGGTATTGAAGTTGACAAAGCCAAAGTGGAGGTAATTGAAAAATTACCTCCGCCTATAAATGTTAAAGCAATGAGAAGTTTCTTGGGTCATGCTGGGTTCTATAGAAGGTTCATAAAAGACTTTTCAAAAATTGCAAAACCATTGAGTAGTCTTTTAATGAAAGAATCACAATTTAATTTTGACAGTGAATGCATGTATGCCTTTGAAACTCTCAAAACCAAACTTGTTACTGCACCAATAATTTCTCCTCCTGATTGGTCCTTACCATTTGAATTAATGTGTGATGCAAGTGATTTTGCAATTGGGGCTGTTTTAGGACAAAGAAAAGACAAGTTGTTGCATGTTATTTATTATGCAAGTCGTGTATTAAATGATGCACAAAAAATTTATGCAACAACAGAGAAGGAATTATTGGCGGTAGTTTTTGCTTTTGATAAGTTCAGGTCTTATTTGGTTGGGTCAAAGGTAATAGTCTATACTGACCACTCTGCTCTTAAGTATTTGATGAGTAAACAGGATGCAAAGCCAAGACTGATTAGATGGGTGCTGTTGCTACAAGAGTTCAACATTGAGATCAGAGATAAGAAAGGCTCAGAAAACTTAGTGGCAGACCACTTGTCAAGGATTGCACAGGGAGAAGAGCAAGTGAGTAAGGTGCCAGTGAATGAAGAGTTTCCAGATGAACAACTCCTAGCAATGCAAGTGTTACCATGGTTTGCTGACATAGCAAATTATAAAGCCGGGGGAAGGGTTCCAAGTGAAATGAATTGGAATCAGAAGAAGAAATTCTTGCATGATGCTAGGTACTTCTTATGGGATGAACCTTATTTGTTCAAAAGGTGCAGTGATGGAGTAATTAGAAGGTGTATCTCGGAAGAAGAAGTATATAGTGTTTTATGGCACTGTCACGGTTCTAAATATGGTGGACATTTCAATGGAGAAAGAACTGCAGCCAAGGTCCTACAAAGTGGGTTATAATGGCCAACAATTTTCAAGGATGCAAGAGCTTTTGTAGAGAGATGTGATAGATGCCAAAGAACTGGAAACATATCAAGGAAGCATGAAATGCCTCAACAGTTCATTCTTGAAGTGGATTTGTTTGATGTTTGGGGAATAGATTTCATGGGTCCCTTTCCATCCTCCTACTCCAACTTGTATATCCTGGTAGCAGTAGACTATGTATCCAAATGGGTTGAAGCAATTGCCTCCCCCACTAATGAGGCAAAAGTGGTGGTGAATTTTCTCAGGAAGATGATCTTCTCAAGGTTTGGAGTTCCTAGAACCTTGATTAGTGATGGTGGAAGTCACTTCTGTAATAAGCTATTGGAGAGTCTTCTACAAAAATATGGAGTCAAGCACAAGGTAGCCACCCCATACCACCCTCAAACAAGTGGACAAGCTGAAATTTCCAATAGGGAATTGAAGAGGATCCTAGAAAAAGTGGTAAATGCTTCAAGGAAGGATTGGTCAAGGAAAATTGATGATGCACTGTGGGCCTACAGAACTGCGTTCAAAACACCAATTGGTATGTCTCCTTATCAACTTCTATATGGTAAATCTTGTCACTTGCCTGTTGAACTTGAACATAAATCATTTTGGGCCATAAAATTTTTGAATTTTGATGAAAAATTGGCAAATGACAAGAGATTACTACAACTCAATGAACTTGACGAGTTTCGTAGTCAAGCTTATGATAATGCTAAGTTGTATAAGGAGAGAACCAAGTGGTGGCATGATAAAAAGATCACTCCAAGACAATTTGAACCTGGACAACAAGTTCTTTTGTTTAATTCAAGATTAAGGTTGTTCCCGGGTAAATTGAAGACAAGATGGTCAGGACCATTCACTATCACTAAGGTTTCACCTTATGGACATGTAGAGATCATGGACTCCAAATCTGAAAGAAAATTCACTGTCAATGGACAAAGATTGAAACATTATGTTGGGGGAGAGATCGACCGAGTCGTCTCGGTTCAAACATTCACCCGAGAAAATGTCATACGTCAAGCTAGTGACGTTAAAGAAGCGCTTATTGGGAGGAAACCCAATTAGTATCTTGATTATGTTCAGTTTCTGTTTAAAAAAAAAAAAAAAAGTTTTCTCCTAGCTGGCGCAGTGCGCCCCAGTGACGCATCGCGCCCTCATAATTAGCTTCATCCAGCGCCTCGCGCCAGCACTGCGCATTGCGCCTGGAAGACAGTAGCGAACAAGAGAAATTCGAAACCAGAGGCGCGATGCGCCCTCATAGCGCCATGCGCCCGACACTCCCCCTTCTCATGGCGCCTTGCGCCTGAATCTAATCCTCTTGGCGCTTCGCGCCCGAATTCCCTTTCCCCTGGCGCCTTGTGCCTGATTCCAATTCATTTTGGCGCTTCGCGCCCGAATTCCTTTTCATTCTGGCGCCTTGCGCCAAACTCCCTCCTCTCTCTTGGCGCTTTGCGCCTTCTCTAGATTTGGGCGCGCAAGTTTCGCGCCGAAGAGCATAGTGGTAGCACCACTATAAGAAGAGAATCGGTCACTCCATTCTTCATTCATTCATTCATACATTTCTTCTTCAATTTTACACAATCCTAATTCCTCTTCCCACCATCCATCCTCACAAAAACACATACCCCTCTCGGCTCTTCTCCCCGTCATCCACTACTTCCCCTGCAGCCGCATCAATCCTGTGAAAGTCTACACTTTTCCTAATTCTCTCTATTATAGGTAAGTTGTTCATTAACTATGAAGCAAGCATTTATTCCTTGTCTTTCTCAATGTTCAGATAATATAGATAATGCTATTGCTGAGTTAGTGGAATTTTTAGATAGAGATAATATAGAAGTAGAGGGAAATTGTCAATGAGTCTTTGGTATGAAAATGATATAGAGCTAGAGTGTTGTTCGGCTTAGAATTTCTGTAAAATTCTAAGTTTGGTGTTGGAAGAAATGCCAATTTTTATTTGTTTCTATTGAGCTAAAATATTAATGGTGTTACTGTCATGGGGCTTCCTGTCTGTGTTGTGCCTGTCTGTGTTGTGGTTGAATTTTTGTTTACAGGAAATGGCACCATCATCCAAGAAGAGAAAGGGAAAGGAAGTGGCTGCATCTCCCTCCTACTACTCTCATCGTTTCCGGACGAAAGAAAATGAAGAATACTACAATTCAGTGATCGTGAACAAATCGATCATTCCGGAAATTGGTTTTGTGTTTAGAGAGGGGGAATTCCCAGAAATCCAAGAAGAAATTGATCGAAGAGGGTGGAGGCTGGTTTGTTCACCTCCTGGAATTGTGGGAATGCAAAGGGTGCTAGAATTCTATGCAAATGCATGGGAGTCAGAAAAGACCAAAGAAAGGGAATTCAAGAGCTTCCTCAGAGGAAAAGAGATTGACTTTAGCTCTGAAATGGTGGAAACAGTATTGAATCTTGAAGTCAATCCAGAAAAATTGCCCTATGGATATTGTGCACGGTTGAAGGGGAATCAGAAGCTGCAAACGGTGCTGCGGGAAATCTGTAAACCCGGGGCGAACTGGAGGATGGATAAACACGGCAACCCAAATCAGCTAGCTCGGGCAGACCTTATTCCTGTGGCCAGAGGGTGGTTAGAATTCATCAATCACACCATCCTCCCGACCACTCACCATTCAGAGATAACGGTGGATAGGGCAATAATGATTCATTGCCTTATTACCAAGGAACAAGTTGATCTGGGCACTTTATTATCCAAGGGTATAGCAAAATTCGTCTACTCAGCAAGACTAACCTTGGGATTTCCGTGCCTCATTCAGCGCCTTACCGAAGCTGCAGGAGTAGTAATTGAAGGTGACTCTCCCATTCTGGTGCCCAGGCCAATAACTGCTGCAGCCATTGGAAGATCAAGGAAGAGGGATACTGGTAAGGAGCCTGAACTTCCATCCGTTGCCCCTCCAGATGAACCTATGGAGGACATACCAAGTAAGAATCAAAAGCAACAGGAGTTTACGGAAGTACAAAAGCTGAGGGTCGAATTGAATGACTTCAGAAATTATTCCCATGACATGTTCTCCTACCTTGTTCATGCATTTCATAAGCTGGCTCCAGAAAAATTTCCTGAGTGTCAAACTAGTTGTAAGACGAAGTGGGAATACAGGGAGCCCAACCCATCAATTGACGAGGAAGATGAAGAGGAGGAAGAAGAAGGAGAGGATGATGAGGATGAGGATCAGGGAGGAGATTGACCACCCCCTTCAGGTAAGTTTTTAATTCATGCTTGAATAAATTTAAATTTTTGTGAGAGTCGAGTTCTGTCATTAGTGTCTTGTGTTGTGTAAGGGAGTGATGAACAATTGTAAAAAGAGCAAGAGTGATTATAATGGTTAAGGCTAACTCAAGAATGTGATCGAAATGCATGAATGAATTGGAAAGAAATAATGATGAATAAATAGGGAGGTAGCAAAGAAATAATGCTGCAGAAAATGATTATAGTGGTTCTTGGAGTATTCCAAAAGACAACTGTGTTGATAAATTGATTACATAATGTAGTGTGAAGTCTTTGAAAAATAGATGAAAATGTATGAAGTGTGATAAGTAAAGAAGAAGGGTAGACTGTGCTAAAAAATTCTAAGGCTCTGAGCACCAATGGCTAGGGGACATCTTCATTTATATTTTAGAACCTAGCTATGTGCTTGTGGTGTGATTGTGTCAGGGAAAGGCTTGGGTAATTAGATTCGAGGGGTGCTTCATCACCTAGCGTCTTGGGCCAACTGGACCGGGAACGTTAATCGAAAACTCATCTTAAAAAGCTACCCTGAGACTAAGCATTTAGAGTCATGAATCTCAAAGAGAAAAAGGCACGAGCACTACCCCTAAAATTATTGAGAAAGCTAATTCATCTGGGTGAAATTAAAAAGTAAATGTCTTTGCACTACATGGTTGAGAAAATGAAAACATAGTTGGTAGATAGACATCTCTTGAAGAATCATTATAACATGATCTGTAGTACAATTCTGAGTGTCTTCCCTATTGCAAAGTGAATTGTTGAAAGTTATAAAGTGATGAGGAATTCCAGGTAGTCTTAGTTCTGGTAGTTAGCCTTACTATTTTGATCATTCGAGTTCTGGAAATTTTTGTTCTTAACTCTGGTGCACTACTTTGTGTTTATTTTCTTTTGTTGCTTGAGGACAAGCAACACCTTAAGTTTGGTGTTGTGATGCCCTGACATCTTTATGTAATTTTGTAGTTTAAATTCTAAGAAATTGTGTTTGTTTAGTTAAATTCAGTGTGTTTTTAGAGTAATTTAAGTGTTTTTAGAATAAATTGGATTTTCCTGGGTTATATTACGCTTTTGGTATTATTTTGGTGTTAATTTCAGGATTTGAGCAAGTAATTGATAAATGAATAGCAGCTGGAGATGCACTGAAAGAGCCCAATTTGAGACGCTGGGCGCCTCACTCACGCGCAGCGCCTCAAACTCAGAATGGAAATGAAAATCTGCGAGAGAAGCTAGCGCGTCGCGCCCACATGGCGCCCTGCGCCCAGAAGTTTGGCGCCCCGCGCCCAAGAGCTCCCTGCCGAGGCGCCTTGCGCCCTCTACCAGCCTTGGGTCGGCGATGACTGCACCTCTATTCAAGGTCTTGAAAATTTTGTTGATGTCAGAGGATGAGAAGCGGATTGGCTGATCAGCAATCGTGCTCTTGACCCCTTTGTTGGTGAACCTTTCTATTTGCGAATAGAATGCTCTCACCACATTTGGGTAGCACACGTCCTCGGAACTCATCATGGCTGGCCATCCAGGTTGCTTGAGGAAGGTGAATTGAAGTTCATCCACTTGATTGTAAACGTTGAGAGGTAGTACCCTTCCCATAGCAAGATTTCTTGGAAGATAAGTCTTGTGGAATAGGGACTGCATCTCCTCATTGTCGTAGAGGATGTCTTCGGATATTTCATTGAGGTTGTTTCTCATTAAGCCCTTGATTTCTCTAGAGAAGGCCATTTGGAAGAAAGGTTAAGTTTGAGAGGAAATGAGATGAGATAGAGAGGAACGAGGAAGAGAGAGAGAGAGCAGATGAAGATTGGAGAGCGAGGAGAGGATTTGGCAGAGTTTTGGTATGTTCTAAGCGCAAAGTGCTCAAATGGAACAATCCCATGAGTATTTATAGATATGGCTTGTAACTAGCCGTTTCTAATCGCTTATCCAAAAGTTACCGTTGGTAACTTATTTCTCGGAAGGTACCTTTCTGAGAGAGGTGGTCCTTCTGAGAAACGCTCTTTCTGAGAAATGTTTCAGAAGATCTTTTTTCTGAGGGATGAGTCTTCTGAGAACAAATTTTCTCAGATAGAGTTTTCTGTGTTTTCCTACTTCAAGCTCAGAAGCTTAGTTCTATAGTTTGTCTTAGAGTCTAAGCTAGGACTAAGGGGGGTTTATAAGAAAAAGTTTTTAATTTCAAAGTACTTAGAAACGTCTTAGATTGAGAAGTCCTTTCAGATCATTGAAATGATCCTCGGGTAAAGGCTTTGTAAATATATCTGAGATTTGATCCTCAGTATTCACAATTTAAGTTCAATGTCGCCTTTTTGCACATGATCCCGAATAAAGTGATGTTTATATCAATGTGCTTGGATCGAGAATGCTGAATAGGATTCTTAGCTAAGTTGATAGCACTTGTATTATCACAAAGGATAGGAATTTTGGTGTACCTTAATTGTAATCAAGTAGCTGATTCTTAATCCATAGCATCTGAGAACAGCAGTTCGCAGCAGACACATACTCAGCTTCAGCAGTTGATAGGGCGATCGTATTTTGCTTCTTGCAAGACCACGTGATCAAGCATTTTCCAAAGAAGCAGCAGCAGCCACTTGTTGATGCCTGGCATCTTTATGTATTTTGTAGTTTAAATTCTAAGAAATTGTGTTTGTTTAGTTAAATTCAGTGTGTTTTTAGAGTAATTTAAGTGTTTTTAGAATAAATTGGATTTCCTGGGTTATATTACGCTTTTGGTATTATTTGGTGTTAATTTCAGGATTTGAGCAGTAATTGATAATGAATAGCAGCTGGAGATGCACTGAAAGAGCCCAATTGAGACGCTGGCGCCTCACTCACGCGCAGCGCCTCAAACTCAGAATGGAAATGAAAATCTGCGAGAGAAGCTAGCGCGTCGCGCCCACATGGCGCCCTGCCCCCAGAGTCTGCGCCCCGCGCCCAAGAGCTCCTGCCGAGCGCCTTGCGCCCTCTACCAGCCGTGCGCCCAGGAAGCCTGCGCCTTGCGCCCTCCACCAGCCTTGCGCCCGAGAGAGGTCGAATGGCTGGCGCCCTGCGTCCAGCAGGCGCCCCGCGCCCCGGAGAAACCAACCCATGCAGCGCGCCGCGTCCTCCCTACGCCTTGCGTCCGGATAAAAGTGGAAACAGAGCATCTATAATTCAGGATTAAATCTGTTTGGATATTACACTGTCTTAGTTATTTTTAAACAAAATCCCTCGGTAATCAATTGAAAATTCTAGACTATCTGATTATATATAGGACTAGAATAGGGGGAAATTAGGGCATCTATTATCTGATCGATCATCTTGAATCCTTATTTTTACAGCAGCAGCTTGTTTTTCATTCCAGTACTATGTTTTTACTCTATTTTTCAATACAATGAGTTATTCGTTCTTTAACCTGCTTTCTATCAATTTCTATGTTTTGTTTACTTTGATTATGAGCAACTAATTCCTTGTTAGGGATAGGGGAATCGTATCACTATGAATTAATCCGATGATTGCAACCCTTTGAATTCTATTTCTTCGATTCAGGTAACTACCTTATTGTTTTGTGTTGTTCTGAAGATTGGGAAATCGCTTTTCAACTTATCTTGGATTCATATGTTTATTTGGGAAAATAAGTGTGTGAATTAGCTCAAGGGAAATTGCTGGAAGGATTGATAACTAGGAATAGAGTCAAGACTTTTATGAACTTTGAATCAGTAAACATATTTTCTTTTCTGTGAAACGATTTGATCAAGGGATTGACTGATTGTTCATAGAAAAAGTGTTAAATTACCAAGGGATTGGAATTGACAATTTAAGATTCGTTCATTGAATTAAAGTTTTAGAATTTGAAGGCGAGCAATTGTTTTAATTATTTCAGAAGATACGTGAACCCGATTCCCTAACCTCTCATTCTTTGAAGTTTTCAAAATTAGTTTGCTGTCTGTTACTTTGATACTCTTTTGAATTTATGATTTCAAACCTTTCATTACCCTTAATTCGATTCGTCTAATTAGAAATTCACATCACGAAATCTTTGTTCAGTTCTTTAATCCTCGTGGGAACGATACCCACTCACCGTGGACTTTATTACTTGTACGATTCGGTGCACTTGCCGAAGCCCTATCACTTGTGCTTTTGCGATCGATCCTATCTCCAGCGTAGTCAGCATCACAATATCCTACAACATCAGAAGAACAACCTTTCTCGTACCAAAGACCAAGATTAGTAGTTCCACTTAAATATCGTAAAATTCGTTTAACTGCAGTTAAATGTGATTGCTTAGGCTTAGACTGGAATCTAGCACAGATCCCAACACTGAGTTGGATATCTGGTCTGGAGGCAGTTAAGTAGAGAAGTGAGCCAATCATCCCTCGATAGTTGCTTTCTGAGACTTTCTCACCATCTTCATCCAAGTCAATTACTTGAGAGGGATGCATGGGAGTGCTCATGGGTTTGGCCTTATCCATCAGAAACTTCCTCAGAAGTTCTTTGGTATACTTCTCTTGGTGGATAACCGTCCCTTCTGACTCTTGCTTGATTTGCAATCCTAGGAAGAATTTTAATTCTCCCATCATGCTCATCTCGAATTCACCTTGCATAAGCTTGGAGAATTCTTTGCATAGGCATTCATTGGTTGCGCCAAATATTATGTCATCTACATAAATTTGGACAATCAAGAAGCCAGAGTCTTCTGAGAGTGTAAAGAGAGTTGTGTCCACTTTCCCTCTAGAGAATCCGTTTTTAAGTAGGAAAGAGCTCAATCTATCGTACCAAGCTCTTGGAGCTTGTTTCAGACCATAGAGAGCCTTTGTAAGCTTAAATACGTGATCGGGGAATGCATCATTCACAAAACCAGGAGGTTGTTTTACATAAACTTCCTCAGAAAGGTATCCATTCAAGAAGGCAGACTTAACATCCATCTGATAGAGTTTGAAACTTTTGTGTGCAGCAAAAGCTAGCAACATTCTGATAGCTTCCAATCTTGCGACTGGAGCGAAAGTTTCATCGTAGTCTATCCCTTCTTGTTGGTTGTACCCTTGAGCAACCAATCTGGCCTTGTTTCTCACGACTTGACCGTTCTCATCAAGTTTGTTTCGAAACACCCATTTAGTCCCAATGACGCTTTTGCCTTTGGGCTTCTAAGTTAGTTTCCAAACCTGATTTCTCTCGAATTGGTCAAGTTCATCCTGCATGGCATTTACCCAGCTAGGATCATCTAACGCCTCTTCTATGGAGTCTGGTTCAAGTTCAGAAACCATAGCAAGATTTGTATAGTTCCTTCTGGTTCTTACGCCACGTTCTGGATCACCCAAGACTTCATTCTGAGAGACGTTCTTCAAGTCTCTTGAACCTCTAATCCCTTTAGGAGTAGGGTTCTGAGAAGGAGACACAGAAGGTTCTCTTTCTGAGTCATCAGAAGCTTGTCCTTCTGAGAATCTAGGTTCCATTGTATTTGGAGAAGTAGATTCTCTAGGTTCTGGAGCTTTGATGATGTTACTGGATTTTTCTTTAGATGGAGATGATTGTTCCATGGGTTGGAAGTCAGTCTCATCATCTATAAGAATTTTCCTTTTGGCTTTCTCATAAGAGATGTTGAGTTTCTCAAACTCATCTTCTAAGTTAGCATCTTTCTGAGACATGTCCTTACTAAGTTCTTTGAACTTAATATGGATTGTCTCTTCAACACATTTACTCCTTTTGTTATATACTCTGTAAGCTTTAGAGACTGAGGAGTATCCTAGGAAGTATCCATCATCGGACTTAGGATCAAACTTAGAGAGTTTGTCCTTTGTGTTGAGAATAAAACAAGAAGAACCAAATACATGGAAATAAGAAATGTTTGGTATTTTATTCTTCCATAGCTCGTAAGGTGTCTTTTTCAGAATTGGTCTCAGAAAGACTCGATTCTGAATGTAGTATGAAGTATTAACTGCTTCAGCCCAGAAACCTTTTGAAAGTCCACTTTCTAAGAGCATTGTTCTTGCCATCTCTTAAAGGCTTTGATTCTTCCTCTCAGTTACTCCATTTTTTTGAGGAGTTCTGGGAGATGAAAATTCGTGAGCAATGCCCAGATTTTCACAAAGCTTTTCAAAAGCATGATTCTCAAATTCACCACCATGATCTGATCTAATGGCATGAATGTGCGAATCCTTTTCAGTTGAAACTCTCTTCGCAAATGCTTTAAACTTCTCAAAGGTTTCTTCCTTAGAAGCTAGAAAGAAAACCCAAGTGAATCTGGAGTAATCATCCACTATGACAAGACCACAGCGTTTTCCAGAAAGGGAAGCCGTTCTGGTTGGTCCGAAGAGATCCATGTGGAGCAGTTCCAGTGGTTTCTGAGTAGAAATACCACTTTTACTGGGAAAGGAAGCCTTGGTCTGTTTCCCTTTTTCACAGAAGTCGTAGGTTGAATCCTTCTGATACTTAATTCTGGGAAGGCCCTTTACAAGTCCTTTCTGAGAGAGTTCAGAAAGAAGTCTCATATGGGCATGACCAAGTTTCTTATGCCATAGCCATTTGTCTTCTTGGACAGAGACAAGGCATTCCACATTTTGATCCTTTAGATCATCCAGATGGATAACATAAATGTTACCAACACGTTTTCCTTCCAGAACGACCTTGTCATTTGTGAGATTAATCACATGACAATACTTGGCATAAAACTCAACCTTTAAGCCTTTGTCACAAAATTGACTAATGCTTAATAGATTGTGAGTTAAGCCATCGACCAAAAGTACATCTGAGATTTGGTGAGAGGAATCCTTACCAACATCTCCGATTGCAGTGACTCTTCCCTTAGCTCCATCACCGAATCGCACTGTTCCGTCCTTTTTGGGCTTGAGGCTTCTGAACCAGTGCTTGCTTCCAGTCATGTGTCTCGAGCAGCCACTGTCAAGGTACCACTGCTCATCGTGGTGGTGGAGCAGCGCTTGATGATGTACCTGCAGTCACAAAGTTAACAGATTTAGGTACCCATTCTTTGTTGGGTCCTTGCTTGTTAGCTTTCTTGGACTTTTGCCTTCTTTTCTTAGATGGGTCATGGTTTTGAGAGTCAGAGACCTTTTGTTTGCCCTTTTCAGAAGCACTTGCTTTCTGAGAAGTTTTACCCTTCTGAGAGGGGTTAGCCTTCTTAGAAGGTTTTGCTTTCTGAGTTTTCTTTTGAGCCTTCAGAGGCTTAGAGATTTTTCCTTTTTCCAACATAGGACATTTTTCAGAACCATGGCCACTTTTAAAACATGCGATGCACGTGCGAGGTGATTTAGTTAAAGATGGATAATATCATTTGGTTCGAATATTTCTTCATAACCAAGTCCACTCTTATCCTTGTAAGGTCTTTGACCACCAAGCAAGAGTGTCATCATTTTTTCACCCTTGACCATCTTAACTAAGTCAGAAGTGAGAAGCTCATTTGTCTTTTGTAATTCTATCAAAGCCAGTTCAGCTTTTTCAACAGTTACAGAAGACATTGTTTCTAAAGCTTGATAGAGGTTGTGACCTTCAAGATATCTATTTTTAAAGTCATCTCTTTCAAGCCTTATGTTCTCTACTTCTTGAATTAGTCTAGCATTTTCAGCTTCTAAGTGTTTGAAAGACTTTCTTAGTTTGCTTAAATTGTTAGCTAATTCGTTTGAGTCTCTTAGAAGCTCTTCATAGAGTTCTGAGATCTCATTGTATGAGTATGAAAGAGGAAGAGAGTTTGGTACCTCTTCTGTCTCAGATTCTGTTTCCAGAATATAGTCAGTACCGGCCATGAAGCAGACATTAGCTTCCTCTTCACTTGCTGACTCAGAGTCATCCTCTTCTAAGTCACTCCATGTAGCAGCCATTGCCTTTTTCTTCTTCTTGGGAATGAACTTCTTCTTTCCCTTGTTCTGAGGGCACTCCGTTCTGAAGTGGCCCTTTTCTCCACAGCCGAAACATGTGGTATTAGAAGGCTTTGCTTGGTCTTTTCTTCCAAGCTTTCTTCATTTTTCTTACTAGAAGAGAGATGTCATCTTCATCGGAATCTGAGTTTTGATCGTTTTCAGACTCAGATATTTGTTCAGCCTTTAGGGCTTTGGAAGACTTTCTGACTTGACTGTTCAGAGCCAATCCCTTCTGAGGTCTGGAGGAAGCGGATGGTCCTCCGAGCAACCCTTCCAGTTCGATCTCATGCGTTCTGAGCGAACCAAATAGTACATCCAAACCCAGCTGGTTTAGATCCTTAGCTTCCTGGATTGCTGTGACCTTAGGACGCCATTTTGCAGAAAGGCTTCTGAGGATTTTTCTTACCATCTCAGCATTTGAATAAGTCTTTCCCAAGACTTTCAGCTGATTGATGATATGGAGAAATCTTATTGACATGCTGTCAATGGTTTCCTCAGGCTGCATGCTAAAGGACTCGTATTTGTGTACGAGCATTGAGATTTTTGTTTCCTTGACTTCGTCATTACCTTCGTGCAGCATATGAAGTCTTTCCCAAATCTCTTGTGCAGTATCACATGACACAATGTTGTCATATTCTACTTTGGGTAAAGCACAGAGGAGAATATACTTGGCTTTGAAGTTGAGTTGTATCTTCTCCTTCATCTCTTGAGTCCATTCGTCCTTAGGGACCCGTCTTGTATAGGTTCTGAGTGCTGGAGGTGCCACTCCTGGCTCAGCGTCTGTTGCACCTACAGCATCCTCTGTAATTGTATGCAGAGGCTGATAGTCTCCATTCTCGATCCTATCCCATAAGTCCAGACTGGTGTGCTTGATGAATAGCGTCATCCTGTCACGCCAGTAGTCGAAGCTGTCTCCGAGAAACATCAGAGGTCTGTTTATTGAAGCCCCATCTGATATGAATGCAGCTGGTGAATTCATATTTCATTTCGTGGATCTTTTTCCTTGACACTGCTAAGTGCTCAACCCCTTAAGGACCGAGCTCTGATGCCAATTGAAAGTGTATGTGTGCACGAGAAGGGGGGGTTGAATCGTGCAAGTTTTGAAAATTACCTTTTAAAACCTTTACTTAGAAAGCTGTTTTTACTCAGAAGGTAGATTTAAGAGTTTGCAGCGGAAATAGCTTTCTGAGAAGATTAAGTTTCTGAGAACTTAGTCTTTCTGAGAAAGTTCCTATCTGAGCAGTCTTAAGAAAAATGGCTTTAAGTTATAATCTTTTAAACGCTTTCTGATTTTAATCAGTAATGTTTTCACGAGACTTCTTAATTAAAACCGTGGTTGAGTTTTTCTCAAAGCTTTATGCAATTAAAGAGTAAGGGAGAAAAGCTTAACACAAAGAGTTTTATACTGGTTCGGTTATAACCAACCTACTCCAGTCCTCAACCTTCAGTTGAGAGTTCTTAGATATTCTTCTTAATGTGCCTTCTCAGACAACACTGTCTTTACCAAATAAATGGACTTCCACCACTTCACAACCCGAAGTGGATTTCCTTATCTCACTCTAGAGGACTTCCTTGCCTCACACTAGAGGACTTCTTTGCCTTAAACACTTAAGGACTTCCTTGCCTTAATCACCTAAGGACTTTAAACTTTGCCTCAAACACCAGAGGACTTAAAACTGCCTTCACACAAAAAAGGACTTAGCGTTTTTCGAAGGTTTGATTTGATCGAAAACAACTACCAAGACTAAGTTACAAACCTAGTTTTACACTTAGTAGACTTCTAGAATTAACTTACAAATGTAAGAATTTACACCAATTCAGAACTAGAAGATTTTGCAAAGTTAGAAGAACAATTTCGTAAAAATTGTCTTTCTGAGAAAGTTCTAAGTTTTCGCAAAATGATTTTTCAATTCAACAGAGTTTTTGCACGTTTAATCAAGAGATTTTAGCGTAAGAGTTTCGTCACATTGCTCTAGAATTGAACTCATATATATAGGCATCAAAGAGCCGCGAAATTAGAAGCTTTCACTTTGCTTATGTGGCTGTGTCCTTTTCAGAACGGCTCCCTGCTACAGTCAGCGCGAAATGAGGAACTTTTCAGAACTGCACAGTGCGCGTGTTCCCACTTCCCTGGCTAGTTGTAGTGAGCTTTCTGAGATTGCTTGCAATCCCTTGAGACCAGACACTTGGTTGCTTCTGAGTCCAACTTTCTGAGAGTTGTACGGACTTCTGAGGCGAACCTTCTGAGGGAAGACCCTTCTGAGAACCACTAGTCGCAAGGTCTTCTGAGACCCTTCTGAGGCGACAGTGTTCTTTCCTCATAAACATGTTTTCACCTTCTGCGCTTCTGAGACATCCTTTCTGATATCTTTGGCGCTATGATTTTATCAATTGATCTCAAGGCTACTTGATGTTTTGTCTTGGTCTTTGCTCATGGTATTGCAATAGTTTAAAGCTTTCTGAGATACTTAGCGCACATATTAGCAAAACCTTAAGTAAAATTTTTATACTTATGGCTTACCTTCTTATCATTAAAACTTTCATTACTCTAAGAGAATTATGCCTAATTCTCTCAGAAGGGTTCTGGAGCTTAGAAGTATGACCTAATGAAGCTTAATACTCTCAATTAGGACCAAAATAGACTCATTACATCATCCTTTTGTTAACTAAACCTTCCTAGTGACTTAAATGGAACAATTGACCAAAGTATGACCTAATGAAGCTGAATACACTCAATTAGGACCAAAATAGGCTCATTACATCATCCTTTGGTTATCTTAACCTTCCTAGTGACTAAAATGGAACAATTGACCAAAGTAAACCTAATGAAGCTCAATACACTCAATTAGGACCAAAATAGACTCATTACAAAAAAAAAAAAAAACAAAATAGACTCATTACAACCATTCCTTTGGTTATCTAAACCTTCCTAGTGACTAAAATGGAACAATTGACCAAAGTATGACCTAATGAAGCTCAATACACTCAATTAGGACCAAAATAGACTCATTACATCATCCTTTGGTTATCTAAACCTTCCTAGTGACTAAAATGGAACAGTTGACCAAAGTATGACCCAGTGAGGCTCAATACACTCAACTAGGACCATAATAGGCTCATTAAATCATCCTTTGGTTATCTACACCATCCTAGTGACTAAAATGGAACAATTGACCAAATTTTGACCTAATGAAGCTCAATACACTCAATTAGGACCATAATAGGCTCATTACATCATCCTTTGGTTATCTACACCATCCTAGTGACTAAAATGGAACAATTGACAAAAGTATGACCTAATGAAGATCAATACACTCAATTAGGACGAAATTAGGCTCATTACATCATCCTTTGGTTATCAAAACCTTCCTAGTGACTAAAATGGTACAATTGACCAAAGTATGACCTAATGAAGCTCAATACTCTCAATTAGGACCAAAATAGACTCATTACATCATCCTTTTGTTAACTAAACCTTCCTAGTGACTTAAATGGAACAATTGACCAAAGTATGACCTAATGAAGCTGAATACACTCAATTAGGACCAAAATAGGCTCATTACATCTTCCTTTGGTTTTCTTAACCTTCCTAGTGACTAGAATGGAACAATTGACCAAAGTATGAACTAATGAAGCTCAATACACTCAATTAGGACCAAAATAGGCTCATTACATCATCATTTGGTTATCAAACCTTCCTAGTGACTAAAATGGAACAATTGACCAAAGTATGACCTAATGAAGTTCAATACTCTCAATTAGGACCAAAATAGGCTCATTACATCATCCTTTGGTTATCTAAACCTTCCTAGTGACTAAAATGGAACAATTGACCAAAGTATGACCTAATGAAGCTCAATACACTCAATTAGGACAAAATAGGCTCATTACGTCATCCTTTGGTTATCTAAACCTTCCTAGTGACTAAAATGGAACAATTGACCAAAGTATGACCTAAAGAAGCTCAATACATTTAATTAGGACCAAAATAGACTCATTGCATCATCCTATGGTTATCTACACCATCCTAGTGACTAAAATGGAACAATTGACCAAAGTATGACCTAATGAAGCTCAATACACTCAATTAGGACCAAAATAGGCTCATTACATAATCCTTTGGTTATCTAAACATTCCTAGTTGCTAAAATGGAACAATTGACCAAAGTATGACCTAATGAAGCTCAATACACTCAATTAGGACCAAAATAGCCTCATTACATCATCCTTTGGTTATCTACACCATCCTAGTGACTAAAATGGAACAATTGACCAAAGTATGACCTAATGAAGCTCAACACAATCAATTAGGACCAAAATTGACTCATTGCATCATCCTTTGGTTATCTAAACCTTCCTAGTAGCTAAAATGGAACAATTGACCAAAGTATGACCTAATGAAGCTCAATACACTCAATTAGGACCAAAATCGGCTCATTACATCATCATTTGGTTAACTAAACCTTCCTAGTCACTAAAATGGAGTCATTTACCAGACTAAGACCAAATGAAGCTCATTACACTCAATTAGGACCATAATAGGCTCATTACATCATCCTGTGGTTATCTAAACCTTCCTAGCGACTAAAATGGAACAATTGACCAAAGTATGCCTAATGAAGCTCAATACACTCAATTAGGACCATAATAGGCTCATTACATCATCCTTTGGTTATCTAAACCTTCCTAGTGACTAAAATGGAACAGCTGACCAAAGTATGACCTAATGAGGCTCAATACACTCAACTAGGACATAATAGGCTCATTACATCATCCTTTGGTTATCTACACCATCCTAGTGACTAAAATGGAACAATTGACAAAAGTATGACCTAATGAAGATCAATACACTCAATTAGGACGAAAATAGGCTCATTACATCATCTTTGGTTATCAAAACTTCCTAGTGACTAAAATGGAACAATTGACCAAAGTATGACCTAATGAAGCTCAATACTCTCAATTAGGACCAAAATAGACTCATTACATCATCCTTTTGTTAACTAAACCTTCCTAGTGACTTAAATGGAACAATTGACCAAAGTATGACCTAATGAAGCTGAATACACTCAATTAGGACCAAAATAGGCTCATTACATCATCCTTTGGTTATCTAAACCTTCCTAGTGACTAAAATGGAACAATTGACCAAAGTATGACCTAATGTAGATCAATACACTCAATTAGGACCAAAATAGGCTCATTACATCATCCTTTGGTTATCTAAACCTTCCTAGTGACTAAAATGGAACAATTGACCAAAGTATGACCTAATGAAGCTCAATACACTCAATTAGGACCAAAATCGGCTCATTACATCATCATTTGGTTAACTAAACCTTCCTAGTGACTAAAATGGAACAATTGACCAAAGTATGACCTAATGAAGCTCAATACACTCAATTAGGACCAAAATAGACTCATTACATCATCCTTTGGTTATCTACACCTTCCTAGTGACTAAAATGGAACAGTTGACCAAAGTATGACCTAGTGAGGCTCAATACACTCAACTAGGACCATAATAGGCTCATTAAATCATCCTTTGGTTATCTACACCATCCTAGTAACTAAAATGGAACAATTGACCAAATTTTAACCTAATGAAGCTCAAACACTCATAGGACCAAATAGGCTCATTACATCATCCTTTGGTTATCTAACCCTTCCTAGTGACTAAATGGAACAATTAACCAAGTATGACCTAATGAAATCAATACACTCAATTAGGACCAAAATAGGCTCATTACATCATCCTTTGGTTAACTAAACCTTCCTAGTGACTAAAATGGAGAATGACCAAACTAAGACCAAATGAAGCTCATTACACTCAATTAGACCAAAATAGCTCATTACATCATCCTTGGTTATCTAAACCTTCCTAGTGACTAAAATGGAACATTGACCAAAGTATGACCTAAGAAGCTCAATACACTTAATTAGACCAAAATAGGACTCAATGCATCATCCTATGTATCTACACCATCCTAGTGACCAAAATGGAACAATTGCCCAAGTATGACCTAATGAAGCTCAATACACTCAATTAGGACCAAAATAGGCTCATTACATAATCCTTTGGTTATCTAAACCTTCCTAGTGACTAAAATGGAACAATTGACCAAAGTATGACCTAATGAAGCTCAACACACTCAATTAGGACCAAAATTGACTCATTGCATCATCCTTTGGTTATCTACACCATCCTAGTGACTAAAATGGAACAATTGACAAAAGTATGACCTAATGAATCTCAACACACTCAATTAGGACAAAAATAGGCTCATTACGTCATCCTTTGGTTATCTAAACTTCCTAGTGACTAAAATGAACAATTGACCAAAGTATGACCTAAGAAGCTCAATACAGTTAATTAGGACCAAAATAGACTCATTGCATCATCCTATGTTATCTACACCATCCTAGTGACTAAAATGGAACAATTGACCAAAAGTATGACCTAATAAAGCTCAATACACTCAATTAGGACCAAAATAGGCTCATTACATAATCCTTTGGTTATCTAAACTTCCTAGTTGCTAAAATGGAACAATTGACCAAAGTATGTCCTAATGAAGCTCAATACACTCAATTAGGACCAAAATAGCCTCATTACATCATCCTTTGGTTATCTACACCTCCTAGTGACTAAAATGGAACAGTTGACCAAAGTATGACCTAATGAAGCTCAACACACTCAATTAGGACCAAAATTGACTCATTGCATATCCTTGGTTATCTAAACCTTCCTAGTACTAAAATGGAACAATTGACCAAAGTATGACCTAATGAAGCTCAATACACTCTATTAGGACCAAAATAGGCTCATTACATCATCCTTTGGTTATCTAAACCTTCCTAGTGATAAAATGGAACAATTGACCAAAGTATGACCTAATGAAGCTCAATACACTCAATTAGGACCAAAATAGGCTCATTACATCATCCTTTGGTTATCTAAACCTTCCTAGTACTAAAATGGAACAATTGACCAAAGTATGACCTAATGAAGCTCAATACACTCAATTAGGACCAAAATAGGCTCATTACATCATCCTTGGTTATCTACACCTTCCTAGTGACTAATTGGAACAATTAACCAAAGTATGACCTAATGAAACTCAATACACTCAATTAGGACCAAAATAGGCTCATTACATCATCCTTTGGTTAACTAAACCTTCCTAGTGACTAAAATGGAGTCATTGACCAAACTAAGACCAATGAAGCTCATTACACTCAATTAAGACCAAAATAGGCTCATTACATCATCCTTTGGTTATCTAAACCTTCCTAGTGACTAAAATGGAACGATTGACCAAAGTATGACCTAAAGAAGCTCAATACACTTAATTAGGACCAAATAGACTCAATGCATCATCCTATGGTTATCTACACCATCCTAGTGACCAAAATGGAACAATTGACCAAAGTATGACCTAATGAAGCTCAATACACTCAATTAGGACAAAATAGGCTCATTACATCATCCTTTGGTTATCTAACACAATCCTAGTGACTAAAATGGAACAATTGACAAAGTATGACCTAATGAATCTCAACACACTCAATTAGGACCAAAATAGGCTCATTACGTCATCCTTTGGTTATCTAAACCTTCCTAGTATCTAAAATGGAACAATTGACCAAAGTATGACCTAAAGAAGCTCAATACAGTTAATTAGGACGAAAATAGACTCATTGCATCATCCTATGGTTATCTACACCATCCTAGTGACTAAAATGGAACAATTGACCAAAGTATGACCTAATGAAGCTCAATACACTCAATTAGGACCAAAATAGGCTCATTACATAATCCTTTGGTTATCTAAACTTTCCTAGTTGCTAAAATGGAACAATTGACCAAAGTATGACCTAATGAAGCTCAATACACTCAATTAGGACCAAAATAGCCTCATTACATCATCCTTTGGTTATCTACACCATCCTAGTGACTAAAATGGAACAATTGACCAAAGTATGACCTAATGAAGCTCAACACACTCAATTAGGACCAAAATTGACTCATTGCATCATCCTTTGGTTATCTAAACCTTCCTAGTAGCTAAAATGGAACAATTGACCAAAGTATGACCTAATGAAGCTCAATACACTCAATTAGGACCAAAATCGGCTCATTACATCATCATTTGGTTAACTCAACCTTCCTAGTCACTAAATGGAGTCATTTACAAA